>JAADXX010000736.1:0-13893 GCA_023338025.1 Phytopythium oedochilum
GCCGGCGCCCGAGCAGACCTGGCCCATGGTGATGGAGGGATGAAGGAGGAGGGTGGAGGAAGGGTGGAGGGCTTCTTCGCTTGGGAAGAAGAGCGCGAGTTGAGGAATGAACTGAGCGCTGGACGTCGAGCGATGGCGGTGACTCTGGTGGAAGTTATGTCGGATGCCGCGACCTGCTCACTCTGCTGGTCGGACCAGGTCCCGACGTCGACAGGAGGACGAAGCCACGTGTTGTGGACAGGATGAAGACGTCCTCGACCGCGACACTGGCTCAGGAACTCTCACTCTCTCTGCTGTTCGCTCCTCATGCTCGAAGGACGTCGGGATTAAAGTCGATTGGGAAGCTATATATAATGAAACTGGTGTTGGCGACGCGTCTAGATGAGCCGCGAGAAGTAGGCGTCGGCGCGGAAGCCCTGCAGCAGCTCGCTCGCGCTGAACGAGGGCTTGACGAGCTGCCGCTTGAGTTCTGCCGGCGCGAGCAGGCTCTCGGCGCTCAAAATGTCGAGCGAGCTGCGGAACTCGCGCTCCGACAGCGGCGACAAGACACCGGCGGTGTCGCACACGTCGCGGTAGCTCGCGTACAGCTCGTCGACGCCCACGAGCGCGCCGGGCTGCGACCCTACGAGCCGGGTGGACGCGAACAGGATCATCTGGAGGTTGCGCGGCAGCGACTGCACGATCGCCGAGCTCTTGGACTCGAGCGCGTGCTTGATCTGTCGCAGCATGTCCGTCAGCGCCATGGGACGCTGGCTGTCCGCGTTCTCCTTGTCCTGCGTCCTGTGCTGGAGGATGCGGCGGCAGGTGTCCAACGCGAGGCGGATGTCGCCCGTCGTCGACGCGATCTTACGCGCGAGGAACGTGATGCCATGCGCGTTGAGCATCTTGATCGCTTCCTGCTTGCCGCCCAGACGGTCGACCAGGATCTGCTCGATCGTCTCATGGGAGTACGCCTTGAACACGAGCACGCGCGGCCGGCAATTCGGCAGCCGCTCCTTGAGCAGCGGAAGGTGGCGCTCCGTGAAGTCCACTTGGTTGGCAATGCCGATCAGAACGAAAGCGTGCGACGGGTGGTGTGCGAGCTCGAACAGGCGGCACAGGTCGCTCTCGACACCGTTGCGGGACAGCAGCGTGTCCATCTCGTCCAGAACCAGCACCCTGAGGAGCAACACGCACAGTCAGATTCACAGCCTTGCCCAGTTCGGAAATTTCTTGAGCGAAGACGCACAGAGTGGTATGGCGCTTGGACGAAGACGCCGTGCTCGTCGCGGCCTCGACTGCGTCGAACGCATCCTCAGGATCCGAGAACGACCGCTTGGTCGCAGCCTCCGCCAGCTCGCACAAGAGTGCACCGGTATCCTTGATGGACATGGCGTTCACGTGCAGACGCACCAGTCGAGCGTTCCTGTTCTGGAAGCACTCCTACATACCGCAAAGAGTCATCGTGAGATACAAGTTAACGTCGGCAGCAAGACTAGGACGCGCAGTTACCTTGTGCAGCTCGTCGATGTCGCCTTCAGTTGACTTGAGTAGAGCAGTCTTGCCACAGCCCGGCGCGCCAGAGATGTAGAGACTAGCGCCGCGCCGTTGCATGAAACACTGGCGGAAGAAGCCACGGATCTCGGCGAACTCGCTCTCCCGGTAGCGGAACCGGCGCGGCGTGTATGACGCGGTCAGGCGCTTGATGGCTGCCGATAACGCGTCCGTCTCTGTGACGGGCGACTTGGTGACCTCAGACGCGTGCTTCTCAGAGGGTTTTACCTTCTTGGGGATGTTCGGCGAGGGAGTAAAGATGCTCGCCAGGTTGCGAGGCAGCGCCGAGGTTGGCGCAGACGCGTGATCCGACTCCTTCAGCCCAGCCGCGTCAGGAGAGATGGTATCGTCGTGAGCGGGGGTGTTAACCGTGGTAAACTTGGTCGAAGGAGCAAGCGGTTTCTTCGCGGCGACGGGTGTACGGAACTCGCTACTGTTCCGCTGCTTCTTGCTGAAGCTTTCCGCCTCAAAGTCAAAGTCGAAAACGTTTTCAGGTTCACCGCTGCCGCTTTTCCGCTTGCGACTGCGTTGGTGGGCGGCGTTGTCATCTTGAGATGCGGTGGAGTGTTCCAGCACTTCGACGTCAGCGTTGGGGGCGTCTTCCTCTGCGTTCGTGTCGCTGAAGGACTCGTCTTCGTCGTCCATCTCAACCTCGATCTTGAGCTCCGCGGAGACGCGGTGCCAGATGCCGCTTTGGTGAAGGTACTCTTGCAGGTGCATCTTACTGGGGAAGTAGTCGACGTCCATTTTGCCATCCTTGACACTATTGCAATGCGGCTTGAAGTAGTCGTACTCGAGCGCACTGCTCTTGAAATGCCAGCCTTCTTCCTCAAGCTTGGCCCAGATGTCACCGAACTTCGGCTCCCATTCGTCAGTCTGCGTCGAGCTCCGCGGACGCTTGCGAGTTGACCGTCCCTGCTCGGGCAAGCGTCGCTTTGACAGGGAATGATGCGTCACGAGTCTTGAGGTGCGGGTACTTGACCACTTGTCTTCACGGCTGCTTGTGCTGTTGGTCTTGACAACCTGTCGCTGAGGTGCGAAAGTCTTGGACGCCGCAGGACGCGAGTGCTGGTCTCCTTCGTCGCCACTATCATCCACATCAGATCTGTGCTTACGCACGTGCTCCCGATACAACGTGTCCTGGATATCGTCGATCAAACCTGTGCGGTGAAGGAAGCTCTCCACGCCATCCTGGCCGTAAAAGTAGTCCTTGTCGAGGGTGAGCTCGGAATCCTGTTGATCCGCGCAATGAGGCTGGTAGTACTTGAACCCCAACGGAGAGTCGCGCCAGAACCACCCGCGAGACTTTAGCTCCTTCTCGACCCGGCCGAACATGAGCTTGAACGGAGGGATCGCCGGTCTCGCGTTGACCTTCGGCGGAGCTGTAGCGACAGTAGGTTGAGAAGACTGAGACTTCTCGGGGGACAACGCGATGAACCGCTTTGCCTTCGGGTTTCCGGTATTGCGAATCTTGCTGGTGTGGCTGGCGCGCAGCTTTGCTGGCCTTGGTGCCTTCGTCAAGTCGAGGACAGCAATCTCTTCGCTGTCTTCCTCGTCACTTGAATCGCTCTCTTCGTGCTCGCCATGCTCCTTGTTATTGTTGCTGTCGACCACGGGCTCGACTTGTGAGCTGGATTCCTGCGAGTTGTCTTCCTGTTCGGCCTCTTCGAGATCTTCGGTCCCGTCATTAGTGACCGCGTCGCTGTCGTCCTCAGGTTCTTCTGGATGCTGGCTCGCCGGCAAAGCAATTGGCGCGCCTAGCCCTGAGTGCTCAAGGAACTTGGCGACAGCTTGCTCCTTGCCGCTGAAGATCGTCGCATTGGGGACGCACTTGTCGAAGGGCGTGTTGGGCATGATGAACCATGTCTCGTTGGTGCTCGTCATGGTCTGCCACCCGGCCTCGACCATGAGGGGCCACACAAACTCGACCAAGTCGGTCTGATTGGATTCCTTGCCGCTCGCCTGGGCTGCTGACTGGATCCAGCTCTTAAGGAACTGCGCGCAGGCCTTGTCACGCGAGTCAAAGATGTTGACGTTGGGCTGGAACTCGAAGAACGAGACGCCCGGCATTTTGTATAGTTGCTCGCCGTTCGCTTGGGCCATGACCTCCCACCCGGCGTCTAGCATCATTTCCCAGCACTTGGCGGTTAAGCCCTCCAGTTTGGGCGACGCCAGCACCTCCGCAAGAGACGCCTCGTTCTGGGAACGCGGGGCTGGAGGCGCTTTCACAGGCTTGGCCACGCTCTTGGAGCTGGCGAACGGCTTGGACGCGATCTTCTTGGTGGGAATAGGCTCCTCGTCCTCCATCGCTTCGTCCAGCGCGGTCTTCCGGCCTGCAGAGCTGGCGGTATCGTCCCTTATCATGTCCACAAAGACCTGCGTCGCCTGTAGAGCCAAGTAGAACGCGTGAGCATACGATGCCCACAACAAAGGAAGTACGCGCTTCCTACCTGTTCCTCCGTCTCGACGCTGGCGACGAGCTTCTCTGCCTCGGCGCACGCGCGCCGGAAGACGCTGCTCATCTCGGTGCGCAGGATGACGTCCTCGCGCAGGCCGAGCGCGCGGCAGAGCGGCGCGAAGCCGAGCTGGCCGGAGAAGGCGGCGTCCGCCAGGTCGTCCACATGCGCGACGCACAGCTGCAGGTTGGGCGCGACGCCCGTGCCCCTGGCGCGCACGGCGCGGGCGCCCACGCCCACGCCGAAGAAGAAGACGACGCGGTCCTCAACGTCCAGCACGGGCTTGGCGGCGCGCAGCTCGCCGACTTCGTGCATGCAGCGCGCCGCGGCCGAGTAGTCCTCGTACACGCACGCGGGCCACGGCGTCTGCATGGACCGCAGCTTGACCCAGCGCGGCGTCGACGGCGCCATCGAGTCCCAGGTGCGGCGCCAGAGTACCGAGAGATAGAGAGAGATAGAGCGATCGGGCAGGCGGCTTTTCTCCTTGTCTGTCCGCGCTCGGGATTCCGGAATGGGCGGGCGACTCTTTTGGCGCGCTTTTCAAATCGCAACGGCGAACATCACTCTGACAAGATTTGTGTGTCATTGAAGCGAGGTAGGTTGGGTTTTAGCCAATGAGCGGCGAGCGCGGGAACAAATGTACTAAGTTCGAGCGCACTTTATGAGGCGAATGGCAAGCTGTCCATTAAGTTCGAGCGAACTTTACGCGCGGTTTTGGCGGTGGCGGGAAAAACAGCAAGCGCGTGCAAGTCAAACCGGCTGACTGTGCACCGGGTCAGACGCGCGAAGACGGCGGCTATTTATACGACTGACAAGGTGATGGCGGGTCTGTCGAGCAGCCAGGAGGAAAGCGACTTTGTCACTGGCTTCATGGCGGACACGGCGGGCGTGCAGTCGCCGTCGGACGACGAGCGCGACGCGGAGATGGACGTCGCGGCGACGCAGGTGCTGCAGGAGGAGGAGGAACTCGAGCCTCCCAAGGCGCGCGAGGAGGCGGTCGCCGAGCCTGCGAGCGCCACGGAGAGCGAGGGCGAGAGCGAGGCGCTGGGCGCCGAGCAGCGGTTCGTGCGGGTCTTCGGCGCCGTGTGGGGCCTGCTGGAGAAGCGCGGGTGGCAGGTCGCGCGCGGCCCCGACACCATGTTCTGCGCCATGCCGGGCGTGCAGTTCTTCAACTTCCGGCCCAACGTCAACGTGTTCGACTCCAAGGAGAAGGCCTGCTGGAAGTTCATCGCGCAGGCGCGCGAGCAGCCGACGGACGCGCCGGACGAGGCCGTCGTGTGGGACGCGCTCTGGCCGGTCGCCGAGCAGCACTTTGGCTGGTTCACCATGCAGTGCGGGCCCGAAACCATGTTCGTCAAGCCTGGCATGCGCTTCGAGGACTTCAAGCCGAACGAGACCATCTTCCAGTCCAAGAAGGGCGCCGTGCTCAAGTGTCTGGCTGCCGAGGTGGGCACGATCGAGCTGGGCGACTCGGTTGACGGTCTTCAGGTAGCCACTTTCGAGGCCGAGAAGCCCAAGCCAAAGCCAAAGCCAAAGCCCAAGCCGGCGGTCGAGGTCGACCACGCGCAAGCGCTCAGCGCGCCCTTCAAGACTCCGTCGCCAAAGGTCCCCAAGAAGCTCGCGACGCCGGCGAGTACCAAGTCCAAGTACGTTACTCCGCCCACGAAGCACTCGATCTTGGCTTCCAGCTCCAAGAAGAAGCTCGGCAGCTCGTCCGCGAGCAACAAGAAGAAGCTCAAGCCGACGACCAAGTCCAAGAAGTCCAAGGCGATTTCGGCGCTGCGGCCGACGCCCGAGAAGGACCCGAACGCGTTCGTGTTCGAAAGCCCAGAGTTCCGCCGCGTCACCTTCGGGCTCGTGTACCAGCGGCTGCAGGACATGGGCTGGTACCACCGCAGCGGACAGTTCGAGTACGACTACTTCTCGCCGACGTACGACAAGGCGACCGCGCAGCTCAACGTCGACTACTTTCAGTCCCAAGCAGAGTTTGAGCACTTCCTGCGGTCGGGCGGGCTGTGGCACAAGATCGAGGCCGAGCTGCGTGCCGAGCACGAAGACTACGTCGCGGAGCTTCGCATGGAGGCCAAGGAGAGGCATCGCAAGCAGCTGGAGAAAACCGCCAAGCGAAAAAAGCAGGTTGTCAAGATGGCGAGCGCCATCCAGTCGCCAGAGCAAGCCGAGCCTGCGCGTCCAGTCGCCAAGAAGCCAAAGCTGGTCGCCAAGAAGCCGTCGGCGTCCGGAGTCAAGAAGCCGATGGTGGTCGTAGGCGGTTCGACCAAGTGGGCCAGCGAGATCAGCTCCTTCCGCCAGGACGCCGAGACCGGGCACTGCGCCATCACAATCGGCAAGGTGACCAAGAAGCTCGTTGCGCGAGGGTGGTCGTACCGGCCTGGGCGGTTCGAGTACGACTACTTCAAGCCGGGCGTCACCAACAAAAAGGCGGCGAAGCTGAACGAGGACTACTTTGAGAGCATCGCCGACCTGGAGCTGCACCTCAAGATGTCGGGCCTCTGGGACCGCATCGCCCGCGAGATCGAGGACGAGCACTTCGCCGAGCAGGAAAAGATCGCCATCGAGATGAGCCAGGAAGAGGACCGCTCTCGCGTCGAGAAGAAGGTCGTGCTCAGCGCCATGGAGGAGACCAAGGAGAGCGAGCCGCCGTCGCAGTCGCTGCCGAAGTCGGAGCCGCTGTCTCAGTCTCATTCTCAGCATCAGTCGCAGTCGCAGCCGAGCGCGACGCCGCCGCCGCACCCGCACTCGCACCTGAAGCGCAAGGCGTCGCCGCCGCCGCACGCGCCGCAGGCGTCCCCGAGCGCCAAGAAGCCGCGCAGCCCGGGCATCAACAAGCGCGACGTGCAGGCGCTGACGAACGAGATCTGGGCCAACTCGCACGAGTTCGATTTCGACGAGTAGGACGCGCACGAGCAGCTAACACAACAGGGAGCGAGCGGGTAACGCACGTAGATGAAGCCGAACGCGTCGAGCGCTCGGTGGTTGCATGCGATTGGCTCAAGAGGCGGCCGTGGGGATCACAGGACGCCCTTGAGCGAGGCGCCGGCGCGGCGGTAGATGCTCTGGCGCTCGTCCTCGGTGCGGTTGATGCTCTGCTTGAGCTCCTGTTATCCAGTGTGTGGGGAGCAAACGTCAGCCACGGTCGCGTTTCGCCTCCATGCACGCCAGACTCACGGCGATCTCCTCCGACGTCGCGTCCTTGGTGGGCGTGGCTGTCAGGTTGGACATGTCGGCGTCCGCCATCTATGCCAGCGAGCACACGCGCGCGTCGGTCAGCGCCGATGCTACTACGTATCGATACCCAAGCGCGACGGCTAGGCGAATGCCGTACGCGCGAGCTCAGGCGGTTGAGCATCTCAATGATGCGGTCCTTGTCGGCTGCAGGACACGCCGCCGGTTAGCTTGTACGGTAGTGCACCATTCGCCATGCGGGAAGGAAGAGCGCGGCGCACCGTAGGCGTCCGCGGCGTCGTATGCCGAGTCGGCACCGTGCCGGTCACTGTCGGGGGGGAAATGAGAGTAAGCCGGTCGTTTTGGCGCGGGAATCGCCCGGAAGCGGCGCAGACGACGCACATCTTCTCGAACACGAGGTCCATCATCTTCTTGAGCTTGTGGATGTCGTCCTGCATCTGCATGATCTGCTCCATGGCCGTCGCCGTCGCGCCTCCTGCGCTCCGCCCGCCTGCGTCGGCTTGAGCGCTTTCTGTAAATGGCCATGAATTCCGGCAATTATGACCATAATAAGGTGCGTCGGAATAACCACCAATCAAAATAAAGAAATTAGGTGAAATTATATAATACGTTTTGGCTTACAATCGAAAGCAGGGCGGAGAAAAGACATGGACGACGAGTGGGAAGACGGCGAGGTCCTGGAGGAAGGTGAGGAGCCCGAGGCGCATCCGCCGGTGCCTCCAATCAGTAGCGCAGACGCTGCTGCATCCGTCGACGGCTCCCATGGCTCCGTAGCTTCCGTAGAAGCCGAGAAACCGGCCGGAGAAGACGCCGCCCAGGCTCCAATCAAGCAATGGCCGCCGCTGCCGTCTACCGCGCCGCCGCCGCTTCCCTCACGCCACACGCCAGTCTACCAGGCTCATGTCAGTTCGAGCGGTGGGTACGCGCAGCAGCGTAGTGGCCACTCGTACCCCCGCCAGCAGCAGCCGTACAGACAGACCGCGCATGGCAGCACCAGCAGCAGTAGTTACCAGGCGCAGCCCTCCCACTACGAGCCGGACGACCGCACATACTCGGCGGAGATGGTGCTCAAGCACCCGCGACAGCAGCCGCGCAGCCGAGTGCTGCTGGACTTTGCCTCGTGGATGGAGGCGGCGCGAACGCGACGTCGACTCACGGTCGACGACGTCCAGTCGCTGCTGCTCAAGCTGCTGGAGGCGACTGCCGGCCCACATAAGCACACACAAAGCGGCGGCTCTAGTAGCGAGAAGGAGGACGGGGAAGAGCAGGACGCGCCGACGGACCAGAGACAGGTGGAGGACGAAGAGGAAGAGCGCGTTGTGAGCGAGTTCCTGCTGCCCTCGCTGTTCCCAGGCGCGCCGCTGCCTCGCCGCGTGTGCGTCGTCCTGCTGGGCGGACTGCACCCCGCGGTGGTCCAGAAGTTCCGCGCGACGCTGCCGTTCCTCGACTCGTGCACGAGCGTGCCCGTGTCGCTCACCAAGCGCGAGCACGCGCGGCGCATCGAGGCGCCGGTCGCCGAGCTGCTCTACAAGTTCTCCAAGCCGCGGGTCGACTCGAGGTACGGCGATGCGTTGCTCTATCGCACTCATGCCGCTGAGCTTACTCGTACGTGGTGTTGGGCAGGAACCTGTCGATCGAGGAACTCTTCTACGGCCACGAGCTGACGTTCATGATGGAGCACTCGTTCGGCTACGTGGACGAACTGCTGCTCGCTCCCGACGGCTCGTTCGCGCGCCGCAGCCAGTCGACCGCGGGCGGGAACTGGGCGCTTTCAGGCGAGATGCTGTACCTCAAGTGGCGCCGCGCCGTCGGCACGGCCGCCACTCCTGCCAGCACCTCGAAGGCTCTCCATTCTGCGGCCGACATGATGGAAATGGTGGGCATTGACACGTCCAGCGATGCGTCCGCCGCCGCCGCAGTCGCTGTTGCTGCTGCGAACAGCCAGCAGGACGGCACCAGCAACGACGAGGACGAGGATGACGAGAACTACACGCTGGATGTACTGGTGAGTGAGGACGCGACGCTGCACTACTTCTCGACGAACGCGCTGCTCGACGACATGTACGCGCGCGACGTGCCCGAGCACTTACAGGCCAAGAAGCGCAAGCGCGACGCCGATGGCGAGAAGAAGCGCTCGATCCGGCTGTCGCTCGTCAAGGCGACGGCTGTCGACGTCCCTCGCACCCCGGACGGCGCCATCATTACTCCTCGCTACGCCCGCAAGACGCCGGCGGACGATGCGGAGCAGCAAAGCAAGAAGCAACGGCTGTCAGACGACAGCAACGGCCAGAAGGCTGAGCAAGAGACTACGGAGACAGCAGCCAAGTCGACTACCGACAAGCAAACGGTATTGCTGTCTCCGGAGGAACGCGAGGCGCTCGAGTACTACGTTTTGTCGGGGGCGGAGCTGCGGCAGCACGGGTACCCGGTCGATGTAGACGCCGAGCAGCGTCGGCTTGCGTCCTCCCTCGCGCTGTTCCCCAATGAGCGCTACCAGCAGTCGCGAGCACGTCCGGCGGAGCGCCAGGACGCACAGGACACGCTGTGCGCTCTGGCGCTCGACTGCGAGATGTGCGAGACGTCACTCGGCATGGAGCTCACGCGCGTGACCGTCGTGGACGTCGGCGGCCAGGTCGTGTACGACGCGCTCGTCAAGCCGCCGCGCGAGATCGTCAACTATCACACGCAGTTCAGCGGCATCTCGGAGGAGACGCTGCGCGACACGACACGGACGCTGGCGGACGTGCAGGATGAGCTGCTGTCCTCGCTGCTCTTCGAGGACACGGTGCTGGTCGGACACTCTCTCACGAGCGACTTGCGCGCTCTGCGCCTGGTGCACCTGCGTGTAGCGGACACGGCGATCCTGTTCCCTCACCAGCGAGGCTTCCCGTTCCGCACGTCGCTCAAGTTCCTGACCAAGATGTACTTGAACCGCGAGATCCAGAGCTTCGAGGTCGAGGGCCACGACTCGGCCGAGGACGCGATCGCCGCCATGGACTTGCTGGCGCTCAAGATCCGGCGCGGGCCCTGGTTCGGCATCCCCGACATGATGGCGACGACCACTTCGTCGGCGTCCAATGCCGGGGGATCTGGAGGGAGTGCCAGCGACGGCGGAGCCTTCGACTCGTTGCTCGCCAAGACCCACGCGCTCGACAAGCGCGTGGCCATGTTCCACCTGGAGCCGAGCGACGGCGCGGACGGCGACGCAGAGCCGCGCAAGCCAGCATCTCGCAAGCCGTGGGACCTGTTCGCGAGCGGAGACCTGCGCGCCGTGGCCCACAGCCCGTTCCGCCACGCGGTCGCCACGGTTCGACAGCGGCAGCGAGGCGAGTCGAGGGACCTGAAGCCGTCGTCCGAGTCCCTCGTCGCTGCGCAAGAGTGCTCGTCGTGGTCGAGCCTTCGTTCCAGTGTCGAGCACGCGCTGACAGGCGAGCAAGCGGGAGCCGACGTGTGCTGGATCGAGATCGACGCGCCGACGGTTGTGAGCGAGCCTAGTAGTAGCTCGAGTGCCGCCGAGACTGAAGTGGGTACTCCGTCGACAGTGCAGCAGCAGCACGAGGACTTTGTGGCGCGCCACGACGCATGGATGGCGCGGCAGCACGCGCACTGCCTCAAGGTCGACGCGTTCCTGTCCGGGCTGACTGGGCTTGGCGCGAACAAGCAGCGGAAGGCCAAGGGCGTTCTTCCCCCGGGGACGCTCGTGATGGCGCTCCCGCAAGGCGACTTGGCGCTGCTGCGGTACCTCAAGGGCCTGCGCACGCGCTCCAAGTGGCGCGACAACGACCAGGAGGGCGGCGGCGAGGACGGCAAGAGCGGCGAGCGCTGGACCAACGAGGAGCTGCACGCGGCTGTGGGCGACGCCTTCCGCGGGGCGATGGACAGCTGCGTCTTCCTCATGCAGACGCAATAGAGCGGCCTTCGCGATAGGGAGAATGCATGAGCGCGATGGATTGATGAGAGAGAGAGAGAGCGTGACGAACTGCTAGAGGGGTGGAGGAGACACCTCGTGCCGCATCCCCGCCATAGTATAGATGACCGACGTACCGCCATCATCAGTCCGAGTCCTCGTCGACCGTCCGCCGCTTCTTGTGTGTGCGGAAGACCATCTCCTCCTCCTCTTCCTCGTCCTCCTCGTCGTCCGCGGCCTCCTGCGCGCGGCCGCGGCCCGAGAACGCCTCGTCGTCCTCGCTGTCCGACCGATCGCGCCCGCGACTGCGGCGCTGGCGGCTGTAGTCGTCGAAGCCCATGCCGACGTTGCTGGCGGGACGCCGCGCCGCCGCTGGCTTGCGGCCGGCGGCGGCGTGCTTGCCCTTGGAGCCGAACTGCTGCTTGATGGCGCCGACGTGCTCGTCGTCGTCGTAGTCGTTCTCGAGGAAGCTGGCGTCCATGCGCGACGAGGCCGTGTGCGCGCGCTCGCGGTCGTACTCGAACGACTGGCGCGCCTTCTTGCGGTTGAGCAGGCGCAGCTTCTCGTCCTCGATCTTGACGCGCTGCTCCTGCTCGCGGTCGCCGTCCAGCTCGGAGATGTACTCCTTGACCTTCTGCACGCCCTTGTTGTGCTTGGCGCGCATCGACATGGTCAGCGACTTGTGCGACTTGCTCGACGTCGTCATGGGCCGGATCGTCAGCTTCTCGTCCAGCCGCGAGTGGCACTCGAGCACCTTCTCCTGCCCCGGAACCTCCTCGTCCTCGTCCTCCGGATCGACCACCTCTGGCCGGTCGCTCGCCGTCTGCCAGGCATCCACCAGTCCGAGAGTCCGTCAGAGACTAGCAGAGCCAGCAACCTCTCTCTCTCTCACACACACAAGGCTCCAGCCTCGCGCCGTACCTCGTTGACGAACAGGAACGAGTTGGCGAGCTTCTGGCGCGTCAGATGCAGTGCCTCCTTGCCCACGAACATGGTCAGCGTGCCGTCCTCCCACTGCACGAGCTTGGCGTTCGACTCGCGCAGCGGCCGGCCTGTCTTGGGGTCCACGAGCACGCGGCCGTCCGCGTCGTTGCGCTTGTAGCGCCAGCGCACGTAGTTGCGGTACAGCGTCTCGTCCGACGGGTTCTCCATCTCCTGCGCGATCGACGTCGCCGTGTACGCCGTCGGCACGAGCCGCAGGATGTTGGGCATCTTGGTCACGTACGCCGTCGCCGACTTGGGCGCGTGCGGCGTCCTGGGCAGCCACATCTCGCTCGCGGCGCCCAGGCCAAGCGCTCCGTCGTCGTACGCGCCGCCCGCACCGCCGTTGTGGTCCGCGCGGTCGCCCGTGTCGCCTCCGCTGTGCCGTGCGTCTCCGTCACGCACTGGCGACTCCTTGATGCCGCTGCATTGAGGGGGAAGACACACGGCATGTAGAGCGTTAGATCAATGAGAGAGAGACGCTCGCTTGTAGGCGGCAGTGTGGACGTCAAGGCGCGACGCACGAGGCCTTGAACTCCTCCTCCTCCGAATCGTAGTCCGAGCCGAAGAGGTCCTCCATCTCCTTCTCCTTGCTGTCCTCCTCCTTGCTGTCCCCCGCCGTCTGCTTGGCGGCCGCCGGCGCCTCCTTCTCGTCCTCGCTGTCGTCGCTGAACAGCTTCGAGTGGTCCTCATTCTGCGCGTCCTCCCCCTGCTTGTCTCCCGCCGGAGCGTCCTCCGTCGGCTGCTTGGCGGCGGCCGACGCGCCGAGGTCGAACTCGTCCTCGCTGCTGCTGTCGCTGCTGCTGCCCGACGCCGCCTCGGGGGACGACATGGCCGCTGAGGAGACGTACGCAGGCGCGAGTGGGGACGGACGGAGCGGGGAGGACGGAGCGGCGGCGGACGGAGAGAGAGAGAGAGGTCGGCGGGACGCTCTCAAGTCGGCGGCGCCTGGTTGCTTTGGTTTCGTTGGGCGGGGGAGCGATCGCCTGGGCATTAAATACACGCCGATATAACATACTTAGCCTATTTTTTACTGTTTATTGACATAAATAGAGCATCATACAACTATTTGTGACATAGTTACTCATATATTTTTTATATTTCTGGAATTATCTCTTACTTTGAAATAATCACTGTAATGTTGGCTTTTATAATAGTTATTACATATTCCGCAGTGTCGACGTCGCGAAAAGTGTACCCAACTTCTCGCAAAGACGCCCATCACGCCGGCACGGCGCCGGACACCGCACTAGAACCGTCGTGGCGGCGGTCGGCGCGGCGGCGATGTGAAGGATTACATCAGAGAGGCGGAGCGGATAGGTCACGACAGTAGTAGAGTGACTGCGCCTGTCGTCTGCTGCGCCGTCGTCCGCCTCCCCCCGACACCTTCACTCCCGGCTCACGAGTCACTCGAACAGTGATGGTGCCCCACGCGCGCGCTCTCTCTCTCTCTGCTGGACTGTCGACGGCGGCATATGGCGCGCCTTTGCCGCCTTAGACCACTCATGCGCCTGCTCTCCGGTCTGGTCTGGTCAGAACCCGCGGCAGGAATGACTCACTAAGCTGTTCGCGTGACTCACGGGTTGACAGCTCCAGGCCAAGCCGCGTGGCAATCGCTTCTCCTCGTCTTCGACCTCTCCTCTCTCTCTCCACGTTGCGTTGCGTATTGTCCACCGCCATCGCTCGACGTCCAGCGCTCAGTTCATTCCTCAACTCGCGCTCTTCTTCCCAAGCGAAGAAGCCCTCCACCCTTCCTCCACCCTCCTCCTTCATCCCTCCATCACCATGGGCCAGGTCTGCTCGGGCGCCGGC
>JAADXX010000737.1:0-13883 GCA_023338025.1 Phytopythium oedochilum
CCGCCACAGCAAGCGGGTGGTTATCCTTCGTCGACTCTTGGTCACTCGGGAACAAGAACGCCGGTCGAGCGACGAAGAGGACGCCAATATAGGAGAGCAGCGCGCAGACGAAGTCGACGCGCTCGATCTTCTCCTTGAGCAACAGTGCTCCCTATTGTGCAGGTACAGCGCTTATGAGTCAGTAAAATGACACCGACAAGAAGCGACATCTCCGAGTGGCGTACCAGCAAGAAGGTCACGATTGGACTCGTGAACATAATGACGGTGGCGTCTGTGAGAACCATGTTGGCCATAGCGTAGAACTGGATGCACATGCCGAAGGTGCCGATCAAGATGCGGAACAGCAATAGCCATCGTTGCTTCGGGTTGATCACTAAGCTCACTCCTTTTCGGCGCAGCCACAGCTACATACAGCAAAATCGGTCAGCAACGTTGGCTTCATCCGCAACCAACCACCGCATTCAGAGCACTTACGTAGTTGAGAACCAGCCCGATGGACGACCGCCAGAACACAGCTTCCTGTGATCCGAAAAAGCTGCTCTCGTATTTGACGCAGGCCGAGGCGATGCTGAAGTTGAGCGACGCTATCACGATGAAGCTTAGCGCCTTCACCCGCGTTGTGTCCCAAGCTCGCCAGCCTGAGGCATCGCTGACCGAGGTGTCGCCGTTGCCAGCACATGGGCCGGTGCTGTCGCTATTGCTTAGCAACGGCAGATCTTCGGACGTCTCCTTGTCACCTTCATTGGACAAAGAAGCGCCTTCGAGCACGACGATAACCGTATCGTCGGATGCAGCGACCGCTTCGGCCACTTTGGCAGCGTCGTGCGGCCCAACCCTCGCGTTGGACCACTGGATCCGAGCCAACGCCGCCTTCATCGTGCTGAGCTCGGATTTCTCGTTCGATGCGTTGCTTGGGCTGACGGTACTGGTTGATGCCCAGGAGCTGTCGAGGCGACTCGACGATGGCTCGCTAGAAGAACAATGATCAAGGCAGAGCAGACATGGGCAGATGCAGTGGAGCCCATGCTTCCGCCTAAATTTACGGGCATTGTGCAGCTAGAGACGCGACCTCCACACGCATCATGAAGCTCTTCGCAATTATAGACAATGAGCAAAGACATGCTCCTTGCATCGTGTCAGGCGATCTCATCGAATCATCGATTCTGATGTGGAAGCAGCGGTTCTCGACAGCTCCAGACAACAAGTGTATGGGCTGCGAGCTCACACCGACGGACGAGTTTTGAGCTTCGTCGCACTTGATGAAATCCGTTGGACTCATTTGGATACCTTTTGGGTCAAAGTTGAAGTTCTCAACGAGTCCGACGTGACCGTGCTCTATTCAGGTTGGCGCACGAGGAGCCGCGGCGTCCTCTCACGCCCGCGCCTCCTTCGGCTCGGATCGCGGCCTTCTCACGACGACATTCGTCTCCAAGAGGCCGGAGCTATTGCCCATCATGTCGTGGAAGGCGGTGGAGTTCCAGGGCACCGACTCACTCGAGCGCGTCCAGCGACTCCAGGCACTGTGCGCCTGCGCTGAAGGAGGGTCCGACAGCTCTTTCGACGCGATTCTGATCGTTGGAGGCGTCGACAGCTTCCATTCGCAAGTCTGTCAGGCTGTGATCAAGTACTTGTTCCTCGGTGGATCAGGGCAGGAGCTGCTAGGGGAGCAGGTGATCTCGCAAGAGCGCGAGCGCCTCGAGGACGTGGTCTTGCTGATCCGTCGCCATGCAGTCTCTATCTTTTACTCGTCCGAGAGTGACGCAGCCGTATCGATCCTGCCTGTGATTTCCAAGTGGAGGAACGTGTCCGAGTTTGTGGTCCACGACGGTATGGACCCTGACGAGCAAGAGCAACACAAGATCTCCGCGTTCAAGCGCATGGTCTCCAACATCCCTCGCATTGGCGTTCCCTACGGGATGGACAAGCACGGAGACAACCTGAAAGACGCCATGATTCCCGAGAAGTGGCCGTTGGTCCAGTCCTACGGCCTTGAAGAGAGCGAGTCGCGTAGTCGCGGGTTCTTCACGATGAACCACAGTGTCGTGAATGTCTCGGCAGAGCTGACGGCTCTGATGGCGCAGCTTGACACCTTCACCAGTCGGAGGGTGGCAATGGAGAGCGAGCCGCTGCTTTCGCACCATTTCGACGAGTTCCTGAGGAAGCTGGACCACGCAGAGTCGCCAGAGATTCGCAGCAAGTGGTCCGAGAGCGAGATGGCTGACGATCTGCTGAGTTTCTATGAGTTTGGTACGACCCAGCACTCGGCGCGCGGGCTGTTTGTCGCTCCAACCCGTGGTGCCAAGGTTCTCTATGGTGCCAGGACAGATTCGACGAATCTCAAATCGTCGTCTTTGGAGTTCATCGCGGCATCCGGACCGACGCCGGAGCAACCGGCAACCCACATGTTAGTGCAAGCGGAGGATCCGTTCAGCGGCGTGCGAGTTACTCGGACGTACTTCCTGGCGACGGGGAGCGTCTGCAAGCGAATCGTCGATACGGACGCGCTGGTGCAGCAGCATCAGGAGCTTCCTGCGACGTCAAGCGAGTCGGATGTAGCGAGCGCAAAAGACACGCGGATGCTCATTGCGCTCTACTCTGCTCTCTTGCGTGCCTTCAAGACAAGCATGGCAACGCTTTCGAAGCAGCTCATGCCATCGACTGACGCGAAGACAGTCGAGGAACTGGCACAGCTTTCGAAGGCGGCAGTGGTCGGGGCAATGCAGAAAATCCTGGCAAGTTCGGATGATCGGATAATTCAGCCAAATCTGCTCGAACTTGCACAGTCGGTCGAGAATCACCTGCGCGTCACAATCGAAGTCGTGGACGCTTGCGGTCGCGCGACGTCACTGTCATCCGCCTCTGCAAATGGTACGTTGAAGCGCCGTGCTTCATTTTCGCTTCTCAGTACTGATGTGGTGTCTATCACTGCAACCTGTCCATCCTGTAGGCTGGCACCTTGTGTACTACGCAGTCAAGCTTGCCAGCATCTCTAGCACCAGCACAACAAGCAAGACACCGTTGGGGGCTCTTGTCGTTGGGGACTCGCTCCTTCTCCGCTCGCACCCGCTAAGCGAGCAGACAGCAGTCGCTGGAGATGCTCTTTGCGTCACCAAGACCTTCCCGTACTTCCGTTCTTGGACTCAGCCAGGCGCAGAAGCGGCTGCGAAGGATGCACTCAACACTGCACTACAGTCAGAGTTCATGCTTCAGGCACCAGGCGTTCAACTCGGCAAAGTGATCCCCCCGCTCGATATGGAGAGTTCCGTCGACCAAACTGGTCAGGGAACTCGGCCGATGGGATCGACCATGACTCCTACGCCAGGCCTAGACGAGCTAAATAGCGCAGTGCTTCTGCTGGACGCCGAGGAAATGCCCGTGGCTCGCGGCACGATGCGTACCTTTACGGGTGGGTTCCTGTTCAAGTGTCCGCACTTCAACCCTCTGCTCGTGTCGTTTGCAAGGCACGTCGAGAGCTTCCACCTCGTCCCAACCGAGCACGAAGAGCTCGTGCTGCTGACACTGTACTTCAAGCAAGACTCACGCAGCCACTCTAACCCAGTAATCCCCCGCAGTAGCAGTGCTGACGATCGTAGACTTGCCGACTAACAGTTTGTTTGGTCATGTTTTGGTGCCAAGCTCTCCGAGATGCTCCCGTTCCCAGTCGAGTCATCGTGCGTTCTCATCCCAATGCTCTCAGGCTCTCGATTCCAAGCGGAGATCCTCCATTCGCTTTCGGCATGGAAGGCGACGGCGTCGGCACTCAGCATATCGTTCTACCGCCCCCATGGCTTTATCCATCAGCAGCTCGACGGTGAAACGTCTCGGGATACTGACACCAAGAAGTACGAGCTCTCCCAAGTGACCAAAGGCGCCTGCAGCAGCCTCGTAACCAAGCAGCGCCGGATTGGCAGCGATGCAATCGCTGTGGAGCAACTCTTTCCGTCGGACTTCATCCCGAAAGACGCAAGCATGAATGTCACTCTGCCAAAGCCAAGCTCATCCAGGCTGTGCGTTCCCGTAACATTGATGGTGGGAGTCCCCGGCAGTGATGCGGACGGGATGTCGCGCTCCATTTGCGATATCGCGTCCGCAAGCTTCGACTGGAGCCGTATCCACGTTGATCTTCGCGCGTCCGTGACCAATCAGATTGTACAGCTCGAAGCTCGGCTGTACGCTGAAGCACTGGCGGCGCTCAAAGGTGTTTTGGCTGAAATTGAAAACAGCCGCGAGAGCCTCACGCTTCCTCCACGCATTATGCTCGCAGTCACCGGCTACATTGACCCGATCACAGTCGTCTGTGCTGTCCGTAACGCTGCTGCAAACTCATCTATCACAGTAAAGATGGGCGCCGTTATCTCTTGTGTGGACGCAACGAGCGTGTACATTCCAGACCCGAAGCAAGCTCAGAAGCCGTTCCCGAAGCTGTTTGACCAAATGTCGGCCGGGGTCGCGACGCATATTCTGCTGACGAACGCCTCGGAAGTATCGTCCGCTCAGCTCCAACGACTGCGCTATCGTATCGACCAGTCCAACCCGTTCGCAGACATTCAGGTGTTATCTTCCCGTGTTTTTGAGAGTCCGGTGACGCCTCTTCTCGCCGTGGATCGCTTCGATAGCGTCTACTACAAGCGCTACCGAGAGGCGCACTACCCTGGCTGGGACAACGACGATGGCAGGCATCCCAGCTGGACAAGAGTCGTTCACGAGCTCGACGCCCACGAACGCCCAGAGACCCACCGCTTCCGACTCGTTCCCGGAATGCAGCGCTCCAAATTTGTCGCCATGGCCGTGCGGGTTCTTACTCCGTTCGCTTCGATGAGCAATGCTCTGGGAAGTGTTCACCCTCTTGGCATGGAGACAAAAGTGCCCTCAGGAATCCGGCTGGCACAGTCCATTGCAGCGGAGAAGGTTCAGCTCGGAGTCGGCGTGCCGAACGCTTCGACTGCCATGAGCGAGCACGTTGTGAACTGCCCGTCCGCATGGTGTGTCGAGGGCCACGTCGTGTTTGACGACGACTTGGGGGCAGTTTTCGAGTACGTGTGCTCCGGGACCCATGCGCGTCTTCGGGAGTCTTCAGTCAGCTCGTCGGCAACGCTGGGTCTGGAGCTACGGGTCACGGGCGTCGGACTCGACGCAACAAAGATGCAGCAGCTGCTCCTGAACTGCTACGTCCTCGCCAATCCCATCAAGCAGATGCGCACCAAGCTGTCCGTCACGACAGAGGAGAAGCGAGAGCTGCAAAAGAAGCATGTACGTTTCTCTTTTTCATCTCGTGCGCCTGCTGATTGTGAGCTCGTTTGGCGCTAACATCGCACTGTGAACCAGGCTATGGACCCGCTCCCCGACGGCTACATGTTTGACGGCGTCAACTACGTCGACTTTTATGGCGGTCGGTACGAATTCCACCCGGACATGCCCCAGTTCATTGAGCAGCACGTCTCGGCGTCGAACGATGCGGCCGAAGCGGCGAACATCAAGTCGGAGCGCGCCCAGAAGTCGGAGCAAGCCTTCGTGACGTTGATCGAATAGGAGGGTAGACGCGCGAAGCGCGGCTTTCAATCAGTCGCCAATGTATGTGTGGCTTCATTGTGTGTGTCGAGTGCATCGGCTCCTGACGACCGCTCCGACGCTAAAAGTCGGCGAAGTACTTTGCATTGTCCTCCGGGTCGATACTCTCGGCACTGGATAGCGCGTCCGTCAGCGGCACCGCTGACAGACCGCACGAATGTCCTCTTGCTGCATTAAAGTCCGCGTCAAAGTCGTATGGACTTGTCAACCGCTCTGGGTGAGTGCTGACTTGGAAGAGCGCCTCCCAGTCAAAACCGTCGAACCATGGATGTGCCATCACCTACCACACGGCAAGGTTGGCGTAGCCAGCGTTCATTAGTCCAGTACAAGACGGCAGCAATACATCCCTATCGCACCTGGGCAGCACCATCTGCGCCAAGTCGGGCTTCCGGGTCTCTGCATAGCAGTTGGCTGTGCATTCGTCAGTTTTGATCGCTTGATAAGTCGATAGCGAAGCTTGCGAATAATGCAACGCACCGAATAAACAAACAGCAAGCATGAGCGCACTCGCTCGCTCCTTCGTGTCCGTCCTCATGCAGACAGCCGATCGATGCCGTTGCAATCTGGGTATAATACTCTTCTTGAGAGCTCCCAGGAGGACACTTGTACTCCCACGGAGGCCACCCGCACACCATTTCGTACATCACGACACCCAGGCCCCTTGATCCACCATTACAGTCTTGTGAGCACCTCATACATGCGAAGGCGAAGCAAGCAGCAATTACTGTACCACCAGTCGACGGTGTATCCGTAGTCGCGCTGCTGGAACACCTCCGGGGCGAGGATGTAAGGCGTCCCGCACAGAGACCTTGCTCTCTTAGGTGAGCTGCCGGCTTCGCCAATAGCGAGGCGCTTCGCCAGCCCAAAGTCGATCACGACAGCTTTCCCCGACCGGTCCACGAGGATATTGCCGCTCTTGAGGTCGCGGTGGACGTAGCCGAGCGCGTGAAGCTCCTGCACCGCCAGCACGATTTGCGCGGCGAAGAACCTGGCCACGTGCTCGGGGAGCTTGCCAGTATCCCGATAGCCCCATATGCACTGGTAGAGCGGCCGCCCGTCGATGTACTCGAGCAAGAGGGAGGCATCGCGCTCGCTTTCCCACGCGTCGACGCCCCGACAGAGGAACGGACCGGCTTGTGCGCGCAGCAGCACCTGCTTCTCCGCCTCTAGGCGTTCCTGCTGCTGCGCTGTCGCGAGCTTGTCTCGGTGGATCCGCTTCACCGCTGAGGTATTGACAGCGCGATACAAGTGTTAGCCGCGCTGTGGATGGGAGTGAAGCGCGTCGAGGGGAACGGACCGAACCGGGCGTCCGAGTCTTTTCGCCGGCACAAGAAGACGCTGGCGAGGTACAGTACAACGCATGAATGACAGGTATCGCGCGCATCTACAGCAGTATATGGACTACTACACGACTGCCGCCTTGCTCACCTAGCGTATCCGCCCTGGCCGAGCGACCGGAGCACCTCGACCGAGTCCATGCAGGGTGGTGGCGAGTCGGGCATTTGTGCGATCTTGGTGGTCGGGTACAACGTGTGGCCCACACCAGACTATTAGAAATAGCAACAAAACGGGAAAGGCTGCGTTTCTATTTCTAAACTGGACGAAAGCGCCAAGCTGGAAACAAGAGCGCAGCAAAATGGCGGCCATGCGCGGGCGTATGCGCAAGGAGATCACCATGCTGGAGACGGACCCTCCGTACGGTACGCGCCATGCTAATGCTCATCACAGCGGCCAATCGCGCGCGCTCTTCGGGGCTCTGAGCTCGGACCTCTGCGGCTTAAATCGGCGGCGTATTGACACCGTTTCTTGCCGTGGCAGGCGTCAGCGCGTGGCCGAAAGACGGCAAGATCGACGAGCTGGAAGCGCGTACGCTGTACTGAGGATGCAGCTTCTGCTTGAGCGTGGCGCGCGTCTAACGCTGCATGGGGCCGCATGAAGAGATCATGGGCCCGGACGGGTCGCCGTACGAGAAGGGTGTGTTCCGCCTCGAGATTGAGATCCCGGAGCGGTGCGGCATCCATCGTATCTCAGACGCTTTGGAGCTGCGCGCTCGCTCTGACCGACATTGAGGACGCAGGTACCCGTTCGAGCCGCCCAAGGTGCGCTTCACGACGCCCATCTACCACCCGAACATTGACGACGGCGGCCGCATCTGCCTCGACACGCTCAAGATGCAGCCAAAGGTGAGCCAAACGAGCTGGCGGCGTCGTAGGTGTCGAGGATGGAGCCTTACTCTGTTGTTATGGCTGTCAGGGTTCGTGGCTTCCATCCGTGAACATCAGCACGCTGCTGACGACCATCCGGCTGCTCATGGCCGAGCCGAACGCCGACGACGGACTCATGCCCGAGATTGTACGCCAATCAACTTGATAGTGTCAACTCCGTGCCTGCGCCGGATCGAGTCTAACGAACTACATACGTCCGTGCAGGCGGACATTTTCAAGCACAACCGCGAGCTGTTCAATCGGAAGGCCGCCGAGATGACTGCGCGGCTTGCGCGGCCGTCCGAGGTGCGCGTCGGTGAGACCGCATTGGACAACGAGAAGCCTCCGTCGCTGGCAGCAGTCGCCCCGACCCAGCCGTCGTTGGCGGCTGCGTCTGATGCAGGTCGCGAGCCTCCACCCAAGGCAGGCAAGCGCAAGTCGTCTCACGTGTCGGACGAGGACTCGTTCAGCGACGGGAACTCGTCGAGCGAGGACGATGTGAGCGACTTCGACAGCGACCAAGACAACGAGAAGTCCGGCAGGATTAAGCGACAGCGCCAGCACTAACGAAACGCTCATTCTCCCTCACAGCTTTCCCCAGTCGTTCGCTATTCACCCCGACTGATAGACACTCGGTTAGCAGACAACTCTCCAGCATTCAACCGCGCAAGCAGTTCGGGCACGCCTGCTCCCTGTGATAGGATCACTGGTTCTTGCGCATCACCTTGCGCACGGCATCGCGACCCGAGCGGAACGTGCCGAACAGCTTGTCCCACACCGAGAAGCGCTTGGCAAAGTTCCAGCTTGGGTCTGTATGGTGCAGGTCGTGGTCGTGCGCCTCGAGGCACACGCGCGAGAGCTCGTTCAGCATTGGCGCCTGCGGGAAGGACACTCCGTCGACGTCTAGTCCGCAGTGGCCGGCCACCTCAACGTACGTCTTGTAGACAAACTGGAGATGTAGCTGGAAGGGCGTGAAGCGCGGACCGACCGTGATCGCCACGCACATTGGGAGGAAGTTGGTCAGCAGCACATCCAGTCCGTTTTGCTCGAACGTCGAGAGTGCGCACGGGTGCGTATGCGTATGGTGTCGCTTGTGTAAGTTTTGGTATAGCCAAGTGTTGCGGTGGCAGTACCAGTGCGTGGCGTAGTGGAAGAGGTCGAAGATGATCTCGAAGCAGAGCGACTTGGGTACGAACGCGAGTGTGTTGACTACTGCGTCGGCCCAGGTCTCTTGTGCGAAGAGCGCATGCTGCTCGGCGTACCAGAACTGGACGGCGTCGATGACAGCGATGTAGCCGAGGATTTGTGCGTAGATGGATCGGCGCTGAGCGTCGGTGAGTGTTCGCTGCTTGCTGCTGTGGATCAACGTTCGACGCGTCTCGATCCACTCAAACAGTCTAACCATCGCCATGATGCGCGTGACAGCGAGCGAGTTCAGTAGCAGCAATCGAACCAGTATGCCGTCCATGGCAGTTGCTCGCACACGGTCTTGAAGCGAAGCGTCGACGGTGTAGCTGAATGTCGCGAGACCAAGGACGACAAGGTTGACGTACAGGTATAGCTTTGGCCCTCGCAGGGTCTTTACAGGTCGTGGTTCGTCCATCTCGGACTCGCTTGGACGATCTGGGAGTGAGGACTACGGCAGCACGCCGCGCTTCAGCGGAACGAACGCTATGGCATACTGGCGATCCACAGGAATCAACCGCCAAAGTCACGCGCAATCCGAGGTCCGCCCTGCAATTTGGGGCAAAGTGGGATTCATTACTGACGCAAACATGGACTGAGAACACGGATCTTGGTGCTTGTCCAGAGAATCACATCACGAGGTGATGCTGCACTTTAGCAGCATGGACATCCGTGCATTGCGTCATTAGCCAAGACAACCGCCGTGCCATTGACACTCATCGTGGACGCACACATACACACCTGTGGAGCGGAGACCAGGCTCTCAAGCACCAGCGGCCGAGGCTTGGCGTGCTTCCCGCTCTGGCTAGGCTTCTGTCGGTCTCAACACGATTCATCAGCTGTCTGCTGCGTATCAAGGCGAGACGTACGTACGCAGCGACCAACCTTGGTGAGTTGCACAAGGTCGAAGTCCTCCTTTGGCGTCGGCTTGTGCTCCAGAGGCTCAAGCTGAGCCGGCACGTCGCGCTTGCTGCTCCCAGAAGCCACCGACGACTTCTCGCCCTTCCGCTTGCCCATTCAGCCGCTTGAAGCTGTTGGGAATCGGTCAGCGTACAGCGACAGTGGATGCCCTAGACGTCGCCCTTGTGGCCTTGGGATGAGCGCCAAGGAGCTCGCCCTCTAAGGCTGGACGTGGTTGGAGGGGATACCAAGCAGTTTGGCCACTGCACGGGTATATTTAGCGGTTATTCGGCCAGAGGACGTCCCGGGCGGAACGTCCTGAACATGCGGTCCCAGAGGGAGAAGCGCTTGGCGAAGTTCCAGCGCGGATGCGTGTGGTGCAGGTCGTGGTCGTGGACGCGGAGGCAGATGCTCGTGACCGTGTGGACCAGCGGCATCTGCGGGAAGGAGAAGCCTTTGATCTCGAGTCCCGAGTGTCCGGCGACCTCAACGTACGTCTTGTAGGCGAACAGCATCTGAAGCTGCAGCACCGACAGCGGCGGGCTCAACAGCGTGGCCAGGCAGAACGGCGCGACGTTGGTGAGGCACAAGTCGAACGCGTCCTGCTCGTACGTGGACAGCGCGCACGGGTGCTGGTGGAGGTGGTGGCGCTTATGCACGTGCTGGTACAGCCAAGCGTTCTGGTGGCAGTACCAGTGCGCGGCGAAGTGGAAAAGGTCGAAAACGAGCTCGAAGCACAGCGACTTGGGGATGAAGAGCGCGAACTCGAACAGGAACGCCGTCACGATGTGCAGCGGACCGTCGTTCGGGTGCAGCTCTAGCGACTCCTGCAGCGCGCTCCGACGAAACCACTCGGCGAACCAGAAGGAGACGCACTCGGTGGGCACCACGAGCCAGAGGATGCGTCCGTAGATGGCGCCGCGCTGCGCCGCCGTCAGCGTCACCCGCTTCTCGCCCAGGATGCGGTGCTTGCGCGTCTGGATCCACTCGAACCACCGCACCACCGCCAGGATGCGCAACAGACTCGCCCCGTACACGACTGGCCAGCGCCACAGCGGATCGCCGACCGCGCCAACGGCGGCAAAGCAGGCGACCGCGACGCCCAAGATGAAGGCGTTGATGAACACGTAGAACTTGACGCGACGCGCGAGTCGCTTCGCCGCTTCCATCGTCGCGCGGCCAAGCTGCTCGCGGGGCGTCTTGGGCGTGAACGGGGCGGTGGGAGTGTCTATGGCGAACACCACAGTCGTCGTTGACATCCGAGTACTTGTTGCGTGGGGTTGCGCTGCTTGACTGGCTGATGGCGAAAGAGGAACTGACCGGCTAGCAGCGCGTCGCTGGCGAGGATCTGAACCGCGGTGATGTGCAGAGAGCGTCCCTGTCGGGCGTCCGAGAGAGCGCTAGCTCCTCGTGAACGCCGACGTTCCGAATGAGCTTGTACCGAACTCGGATCGAGTGTCTGGATACGAATCAGACTACGGATATCCACGTGGATCGGTGGCTTCGGCGACGTGGCGGAACCGATCCGCTGGCGTCGGAGCGCGGTCGCGGTGCCTCGCAATGGCCAGGAAACGAGGGCGGCGCAGTGCTGGCGCCTCACAATGCCCAGCCTTCAATGCCTTGGTGGGTAACAAGTGCTTGTGATTGTTCGGTTGCGCAACGCGGCCAGCGTGATCGGGAGGAGCGCAACAGCGCTGATGCGCGCGCGTCACATCTTCGTACTTTACCGGAGGCGTCGCGTCACCATCAAAGAGCTGCCTCCGTTGGGGCCGTCAACATTTGTAAACTTGTCCTTTTGCTCTCAAACTGACCCCCAACTGGCCCAGCTGTTTTATACTGGCCCCCAGCTGTTTTATACTGAAAGAAAGTATACCTAATACATTTTCAAAGCAGAAAAACAGATCCATTCCTGGGACAGCACAATTGGCATTTGTGCGAATCAAGAGCGAGCCCCAGCACCAGTTGATAACCCTCAGCGGCGGTACTCTAGGCGTCTCCGTTATCGTGGCGTGTGGACATCGTCGCTGTACGCCCGCTTAAGCAGCGTAGTGACTGTCGCTCGGTCATGCTGGCTCGCTAGCTTTCAACACATAGGTAAGCGTGTCAACAGGATGGATCGTGGCGTCATGTCTACGTCTATCGCCACTAGCCGCGCAATTGAGAGCGCTCTTCTCAGCACCAGTGCTCAAAGCACACCGAGGCTGTCCTCGCGGGTGGCGTCGTCGTTTCAAAGTCCAACCATGCCCCACAGTACCGGCGTTTCTGCTTCAAGTGATCAATCTGCGTACCATTTGGCGACCGAGACGCCAAGCGAGGCCCGGCCGCCGCCACCCGGCCAGCGCAGCGCTCGTTGTGGGCAGTCAGGAGTGTCTAAGGCGATCATTACCGCGCTCGGCTGCATCAGTGAGACATACATCAGCGAGGCTGACGTGAGTCGCTCAGCAGGCGACCCCGATGAGGTTGTTCATCATGAAGCTCCAGAAGTTTGACTTTTTCTTGGGTCGTACATCGATCGGGCCACGCATTTTAGTCGGAGGATGTTGGTCACCAAAACGGAAGACCCGATCGAAACTTGAATGTATTAAAGATGCGAATGCAAATGAATGCGAGGTGTAAACGGCAGGCGGCGCACGAACTCGCCTCTGGCTAGACTACAGCCTCTTCACTGTCAGTCTCAGCATCGCTCGCTGCGTCCTCTGATCGTGGTGCACCAGAGCTCTCATCGTCGATATCATCGTCGTTGCCGTCGTGCTCACCAGGTTGGAACGAGAAGTCGTCGCATAAGTTCTCTCCGCGCCCCCCTTCGCTACCTGAACCGGTCTCGCTGTTCTCCTCCTCGCTGGTCGACCCCGGCTCCTCGACAACTTCTTCGTCCTCCGACTATGAGCTGATATCGAAGTCGGCAAGGTCGGGAGGCGAGGGCAGATCGACTTCGTCGATGTCGATGGTTGGACCACCACGAGCCCCCGATTCGTTCCTTTTTTTCTTGCTCTTGGCATTCGTCTTGATGTTCCTCTTGCGTTTTTTTAAAGTAAAGTTGGCCAACTTCGTCACGTAGTTATCCCGTTCGCGATCATACGGTCCTTTTTGGACCATATCATGCACTTTTCAAAAAGCAGTATGAAAAACACGTTCGATATGGTCTTTTTTGGACCATATCGTGAGATTGAAGTTCAGTATAGTAGGATGGAGATGTCCTGCCGATGTGATGGGCACAATTCAATACTTTAATTCATATATTTTCTTGTACTTTCTGCAGAAAAAGAACTTCGTATCAATATATGGTACAACCAATTCGGGGTGGCAAGTACAGTGGTTTGCGAGATGGTCTTTTTTGGGCCCTTTCGTTTTAAGTGACTGAGATTTGTATAGTATACTTAGTGACTTCGTTCGCGAACGGACAATCAGCGATCTTGCGCATAACAGTAACAAAAATCACAATATTGGGGTGTGGAGTAGGGAACGCCTAATTCTGCCCTCGATGGAATTGTTCGAGTGGGTTATTGGTCCGAGCGACAAGCCCTTTGTCGATGCCGTGCACGTTCCACTCCTCGACGCTGTATCGTCCGAGCGACGTAGAACGAAAGTATCCCCAAAACCGTATCCTCTTTGCAGTGCTGTATTCGATGCTGCTCTGTTGACACCGGGTGTAATGGGGTTACACCGTATCCTTTGGATACGCGGCCACGTACCAAACTTGTGGTACGGAGGCTTGCTCGTACTTAGCACGGAGTGATACTGTACCCCTGACACGTGACTGGTGTCCGAGGTGTGTGAAGTACCGTGGGTACTGTCACACTGCATATTCTCTTTGATTTGATGCCTCCACAACTTTATACCTCTAGAAGTCAATTAGGTTAGCCAGGAACCACCCATTTCGGTTTTCCTTATTGATCACACAAAAATACAGTCAGTCTCCAATTTACCAAGTGAATCAATAGTCTTTTGTTTCATTTAGTTTTAGTATCTAATCGATACTAGAGTACGGTTTCCCTAACCGTACACTCGCACACAACACAGCGCCGC
>JAADXX010000738.1:0-13827 GCA_023338025.1 Phytopythium oedochilum
AGTTCGCTACTACGCAGACGACCTCCCATGTTCGGCCACTGGTGGCCTCGGCGCCGGGACTGTGGCCGGGTTCACGGTTGTGTTCCTGAAGACGCACGTAGGGATTCTTGCCAGTAATCCCTATGTACGTCTCCAGAGACGCATTGGCGTTGTCAGTAGTTTTGAGAAGATAGCAGACTACCTTCTCGGGCTTCGTGACGCCAGCGGCAGGGCGGCCAGCAGCGCGAGCGACAGCGCGCGAAGCATGTCGATGGGAGGTCGGTTGGTATCTCCTTGGGCAAGGCGAACAAGTCGCCGAGAAGTCACTATTGCTACGACTCGCGACTGTGACATATTCGTTAAGTGTTATACATGAATCTCAAAAGTTGTCAGTACCGTTGGATCTGTTTGAATTGATCAATGTCGCGCCATGATGTTCGGCTGGTCAGGACGGAATCTCCTGGACGCGATCGACCAAGCACCCGAGGCCGGTCGGAACATGCTGCTCGCTGCGCGGTCGACGCGCGGGCTGGCGCGCCCGTCCGCCTCCGTGGCGAGCTCGGCGGCCGCCCGCAGCCTGCAGGCGCTTGGCGCGTGCCGACACCCCGGAGCGCCGGGCCTGGCGCTTCTCGCTCCGTCCGCGCGCTTCTCTTCCGTCGCGTCCGGGGCCCAGGCGACGGTGCACAAGCCCGTGCCGGCCAAGATCAAGCGCAAGCCGACCGCACGGCACAAGAAGGCGGCGGCGGTGTCCGCGGCGACTGTGAACGGCGCGCCGGCGCACGCCAAGCGCGCTGCCAAGCCCAAGCCGGCGACGCTCAAGCAGTCGGAGGAGGAGCTGCTGGCCTCGCTCGCGTCCGCCAAGAAGCCGAACGGAGCGGCTTCTACTGCGAGCGCGGTCGCTGCTGTGGCCGCGGACAAGGCGGAGCGCGTCCACGTGAACGGGAAGCGGGCCGCGAGCGCCCCAACTGCCGCTGGGACCATCGAGAACAGCGCTATCAGCGAGGTCAAGGAGCCCAGCGCGGTTTCCCCCAAGCGTCCTGCGGAGAAGCCTGGACAGCAAGAAGAGTCCGTCGCAGCTGCGACGCCCTCGACTGCGATTGCGCCTACGCGCAAGCACGTGAACGGCGCCACTGCGCCTAGGAACGACGCGCGCACGGACAAGATCACGCTGACGCTGCAGGAGATCGCCGCGCTGCAGAAGACGCTGCCGAGCGTGGACGAGATCGCGCAGCTGGTCGCGCGTCTGCGCCGCGAGTCGTTCGAGCGCGGGCACACGCTGTTCGACCTGTACCGCAACTACGGCAACCCGTTCCTGGACGAGAACTTCCTCACGCCAGGGGTGATCGCGTGCTGCGAGGCCAAGAAGCCGTCGGAGGGGATCCGCATCGTCCGCGACATGCTCAGCCAGGGCCGCAAGGTCGACGAGAAGACGCTCCGCGCGCTCTTGGACGTGTGTGACGAGACCTCGTCGGCCAAGGACGTCATCCAGCTCTGGGAGCTGATGGAGCGCGCCGGCGTGGCGCTGACGCTGCAGGACTTGAACCGCTTCCTCGACATTTGCTACCGGCAAGAGTACCTCGACGGCGCCATCAAGGTGCTCAAGGAGCTGCGGCTGCACCGGCCCATTTCGGTGCACACGTACATGCACTGGCTGCTCCGCTCGTCGATGGTGTGGCGCTCGGACGCGTTCTTCGACGTCCTCATGGAGATGCGGCTGTCGGGTGTGGAGCCCGAGATCTCGTCCCTCACGTCGCTCGAGTCAGGACGCAAGGACCGCGCGCTGACCGTCATGGAAGGCGTCCGCGCTGTCGGGCTGGACCCGTGCTTCGCCATGTCGTCCGTGTACTCGTCGATGCAGTGGGCGCTCTACGGCAACGGCCCGAACGCGGAGGCGCTCCCTGCGAGCGAGATCAAGGCGGCGCGCCTGAAGTTCGGCGACCTGAAGCCGCACGTGATGGATTGGCCGGTCAAGCCCATCCCGCAAGTGCTCGAGACGCAGGCCGCGGGGCTGATCCTGCAGCAGGAGACGTTCCGCCGGCTCAAGCGCAAGCAGGTGAACCACATAGACGAGCTGCTGCAGATGCTGCCGATCACCGCCAACATGACGCTCAACCTGCGCAAGCAGCTGCAGCGGATGTCTCTGTTGGTCAACACGCACCGCGTGCGCCGCGAGACGGCAGCCATCAACAAGGAGTTCGAGGACGGCAAGTCGCTGATCGACCTCTCGATCGTGCACAACTACCCTCCCGTGTCGCTCATGCGAGTCCTTTTGCGCCATCGCGGCATGAGCACGTTGTCCGTCAAGGTATGGCCGCTGTCTGCGTCGTTGCTGCTCGTACTGTCTAATGGAGGAGGAGAAGGTGACTGATGGATTTAATGATCATGGCTGCAGCGCGCATTGGCCAACCCAGCCGAGTTCCTGTCCAAGCGCGACCAATATGAGCTGCGCAAGGCGATCGAGTACGACAGCATCCACAAGAGCGACCCGTTCATCGGCGCGCCGTCGTATAACGCCGACTCCCTCGAGACGGCGATCCAGCACTTCCTGAAGGCCCGCGGCATTCGCATCAAGTACGTCCCCAAGCTATCGAACACGCTGCAGAGCTGGTGTTGAGGGATAACTAACGATGGCATGCTGCGGAGCAGGTCGCAGGAGGATCTGTGCGAGGAGCAGGAGCGAGTGTACGGCCGCCGAGTGATTTCGCCCGACATTTTGCTGCTGGACCCGGTCATCATCAACGGCACGCCGATCCGCTGGATCGACGCCAAGAACTACTACGGCGCGCACATTGTGAGCAAGCGGCTGATCGCCAAGCAGCTCGCGTCGTACGTCAAGGAGTGGGGTCCCGGGGCGATCGTCTTCGGCATGGGCTACAGCGACATGTTCTCGGTGCCGGGCGTGCTTTGTCTGGACACGACGCCGTTCCCGAAGACGCGCACGGAGGTGGCCAAGACGCGCGTCAAGTCGCTCGTGTACTCGTTCCTGCACCTGTTCAACTGGAAGAAGCACCTGGGCAGCGAGCTGACGCAGGAGTACCCGGTCGCGATCGTCAACGGCGTCCCCGTGTGGGCGAACAAGGCGGAGGAGGACTCGGAGGCGGAGGAGGCAGAAATTGAGGAGGAGTCGACCAAGGAGTCGGTGAAGGAGTCGACCGGCCACGGACAGCCAAAGCAGCAGCCAAAGGCAACCGGGTCAAGTTCGTGAGCTCTCTGAAGCCCTCATCCCCCAATAGAAACCTTTCATCCGTTTCCATGTCTATTCCATCTACTGTTTCTACTAGTCCTCCGCTTTTCTATGCGCCCGCCGCTTGTCTTTGGCGATTTCGACGGTTCTCCCCCCAAAGTCGCAACTATTTCTTGTATAGTCACCTACAGAAAGTTGCGCGAAGAGAACCAATACGGTACCGCCTCCGTGCGGGCGGTCCAGAGCGCTCCAAGCCGCCGCCTAGTATCGCCCCCCACAGTGAAGAACGCTCCGCCCCACGTCCGTCTCGTCCTTCCGTCCCGCCGACAAGCATGCTCGCCCGCCAGACCGTCCGCGCGCTGCGCTCGGGCGCCCAGCGCCGCTCCTTCGCGCTCCTGAGCACGGAGAACAAGGTGGCTGCCGACCAGAAGCTGTTCGCGGGCAAGGCGCGCCCGACGCACGCCAAGCGCGACTCGGACAACGTGCTCACCACGGCGCTCTTCGCCGGCCTCGGCCTCGGCTTCGTGCAGTTCGCCTTTGGCGAGGTCAAGATGACGCTCGGCAAGAAGTAAGCGCGCCTGCTTGGCGGCGCCAGCGACTTAATACAGCGACGCGCGGCCGAGTGCCAGCCGTGTTCCTCTGACGATGAGCGCGTGGACGCGGACCGCGTGGACGCCGACCTGGCTCGGGTCTTGTGGCTTCGAGTCTGTGCTGTTGCAGGGCGGGGCTGCGCCACAGCATTCACGAGTGGCTGCTAGTCGTCGTCAACACATCCAAAGAAATCAAGTGCACCGTTGTGAGTCCTACCGGAGAGACCGCTTTCCCGCGCGTGACACGTCGCCAATCGCACTGGTAGCGACATTAGCACGGCACTACTACTAGTAGCCGCTTCCCGCCCTCACGACTCCCATGTACAGCCGACGACGCAACTACGCTTCGCCGCAACAGTCCTTGGCGCTGTCCACGTTGAAGCTAGAGCGCCATACCTGCCAACACAGTAGCAGCTGGAGATCTCTGGAATCTAGTGACGATGCCTTCCGAGTACATAGGAGCTCCCTCCACGAGCACCATCGTCTCACGTGTCGGTCTTGCTTGCTCTATCTTACTCGGCCAGGGTGTTGTGAACTTCTGAGACGCGACTCCAAGAACAACGAGCTTCCTGTCGTGTACAGTAAGCAGGAACAGCCAGAGTTGTCGATAAGGTGTCGGCCGGCCGTCGAGGTATAGAATAAGCTCGCGCGGCATCAACGATTTGAAGCCGACGTGCCAACCCGTTGCAGTCGCTGGACGCAGCAGCAGCAGAGAACCCGCGATGGCCCAGCATTCCTGCTCATCCCGTGACAGGGCGTGGCGAAGAACCGACTTCTGTAGCCATTCGATGAGTCTGATGAGTGATCCGCCCTCGCCGAATCTCCGCGACGGATTTCACCGTGCGAAAGCAATGCGGAGCACTGCGAGCATTCGACGCATCGCGGTCATGTTACACCATGGCGTTGATGGCACAGCCCATCCTGTATCGCTCCCGCGCCACGCTCCCAATCCTACTTCGCTTGCGACGGCGGCACGGACACGGAGAAGTCATACAGTACTCTCGGTGAAAGTCCGGAATGCGTCTTCGAGCGGCATGCCACTGTCCGCGAGCACTCTGCTGCTGCCGGTTGACGTTGTCGATTGCACCCGCTCAGTAATGTAAGCGAGGGTCAAGCTGTGCATTTCTCGCGTTCCGCCCTAACAGCTGCTGCGCGTTCCTTGACGATGTGGAGCGCTCCCCATACCCAGCTGTGAGCGCCGACTGATTCTGTACCGACACTTCGAACAGCAGAGGGTGGAGCTTGTTCGTCCACCGACACTGCACCGGGTGCACACTCTATGGAGCGCTCCGAAGCCTCTGGTGCCTCCTCCTCTTCCTCATTCCCAAATTCGCCGCCGCCTGCGCATCAGTTCCGGGCCATTAGCACGACCAAGCAACCCACCGCCTCGACCATGACTCGGTTCCTCTCAGCTGCCGCGCTCGCGTTGGCTGCGCTCGCCGCCTCGCCCGCCGACGCAGCCACATACTTCACGGGAGATGGCACGACCTACGGACTCGGCAGCATCTCGTCGGGCAACTGCAACTTCATGTCGGCCATCGGCACGGCGTCGACCAACTACGTGGCGATGAACCAGGCGCAATGGGACGGTCTTGGCGCCTGCGGCCGCTGCGTCGAGGTCTCGTGCGTCGACAGCAAGTGCGCGGCGACCAAGAACGTCAAGCGGACGCTGCAGGTGCTGGACCGGTGCCCCGAGTGCAAGCAGGGTGACCTGGACATGCCGCCGGCCATCTTCAAGGAGCTGACCGGGTCGTCGCCGAGCCGCTACAAGATGCAGTGGCGCTACGTCGACTGCCCGAGCCCGGGCACGATCAAGGTGTGCCTGAAGGAGGGCAGCAACCCGTGGTGGGTCGCCATCCAGCCCACCAACTACCTCACGGGCGTCAAGAGCGTGACTATCAACGGCAAGAACACGGCCATGCTGGACGGCGCCTACTACTTCGTGCTGACGAGCACGAGCCAGATGGACTTGTCGTCCGTCTCGGTGGCCATCACGTCCATCTACGGCGACGTGGTGCAGGGCAAGTTCGCGCTCTCGGTCGGCAAGTGCACGGACACCAAGAAGCAGTTCACGACCCACACGACCCGCCGCCTGCTCGAGGGGAACGCCACCGCCGCTGCTTTCGGCGGCGACGAGGTGTGATTTTCACACTGTGCAAGTGTCTTAGTTGTCATTCTGCGTCTGATTACAGTGTTACTCCGGAGCTCTTGTTTCTTGTATGGTCGAGCTGTTTGCGCACCCATCATTTCGCCTCAGACTTTTGACGTGGACTGCACCAAGGCTTCCCATACGTTGGATTTATCGACCAATCATCGGCTGTGAAAGTGAAAATTTTCAGTTTTATCCAATCATTACGAGATATCCTACGATTTTTGGACCAATCACGCGCTAATTCTTGTGGGCAGTGGTCGGCTAGCCAAAGCCGGGGCGCGTGCGTGGTGGTTGGTGTTTGGCCCAAACGCCATCACCAGCACGGTCGCAATCACCATAGTGAATCCAAGTCACTTGGCCGTTGCCGCCTCTCAACACACCCTTGCCAATCCACAACTTGCTCCGCTCGAGCGAAGCCCCGCGCTGTCCTTCAGAGCTCCAGCATGGCGGCGACCGCACAGACGGCAGCGGCGGCGCACCTGCCTCCGCAACTACAGGCGTCCGGGGCAGCGCACAAGCCGCTGTACAGCTACCTGTTCGGCGGCGCGTCGGCCGTCGGCGCCGTGTTCTTCACGCACCCGTTCGACCTGCTCAAGGTGCACCTGCAGACGTCCAAGAAGGAGAGCCTGGGCCTCGGGCGCGCGCTGCGGCGCGTGCTGCAGCAGCAGGGCCTGCGCGGGCTCTACCAGGGCATCTCGGGCGGCGCCATGCGCGAGGGCACGTACTCGACCGTGCGCTTCGCCGTGTACCACTACCTCAAGGACGCGGCGGTCGAGCAGAACGGCGGCGAGCGCATCTCGACGCTGCACAACATCGCGCTGGGCCTCGTGGGCGGCGCGGTCGGCGGCGCCATGGGCAACCCGGCCGACATCGTCAACATCCGCATGCAGGCCGACAGCCGCGTGCCGGAGGCGCAGCGCCGCAACTACCGGCACGCCGTGGACGGACTCGTGCGCATCCGGCGCGAGGAGGGCGTATCGGCGCTCATGCGCGGCGTGCGGCCCAACATCATCCGCGCCATGCTGCTCACGACGGGCCAGATCGCCGCGTACGACGCCGCCAAGCACCAGCTGCTGGACGCGGCCGAGCTGGACGACAACCTGCAGACGCACGTGCTGTCGAGCATGTTCGCCGGACTGGTGGCCACCACGGCGTGCGCGCCCGCCGACGTGGTCAAGACGCGCATGATGAACATGCAGCACAACGAGTACCGCAACGCCACCGACTGCTTCGTGCAGGTTGTGCGCCGCGAGGGCGTGCGCGGGCTCTACAAGGGATGGCTGCCCGCCTACATGCGCCTCGGCCCGCAGACGCTGCTCACCTTCGTCTTCCTCGAGCAACTGCACCAACGGCTACTGTGAGTAGCAGCAGCATTGCCAACTGACGGGCGGGAGGTAGACACGTACGCGATGGTCCGGCGGATCGATCCGACGCGCTGGGGCTGGTTCAGTATCTATAGGTTCTTTGGCCGCAGTCTGCATCTCGTAGAAATGGAAAGGGGAGTGGACGCGCCTTCGCTTGTTAGCCGCTCGGTGTGAACGCTACACTCACCTGAACATTTCGCGGTGGAAGACCACAAGATCCTCGTGCTGCTGTCGAAGGCGCGCGAGTTCTTGCTCGTGCCGACGCTCTCGAACGCTCCGCTCCGCCTCCGCCTGCTCCTCCAGTCTCTGTTACAGTATCCAATACGTTAGCATGAGGCCCATGCATCGAATTAGTACGTCCACGCTGCGTCCTTACCGCTGCACGGAGCTCCAGCTCGCGATGAGTGGCGACTAGCGCATCTCGCCTGGCACCACGCTCGACCAGTTCCTGCTCCAGGTCGGCAATCCCTGACTCCGCTTGCACGGCCTTGGCGCGGCCGTAGGCAATCGAGTTGTGGTACAGTGTCTGGTACGCCTCGACCGTCAGCCGAAGCTCGTCCCGCACGCGCAACAGCACAAGCCCTCGCTCAGGGCACTCGAGCGCTACCTCCCGGATCATTTCGTCTGCCCAGAGTTCATGGTAAGACACCGCGTTACGGCCAACACGTCGCTTGATGCTGTCTGGACGCCGTACCGAACGCGTGTAGGAAAAGCTGCTCTCTGACAGGGCAGATGGCGGACGACCGCGCCTGCCGCACGTCCAGCAGCTCGTTCAGCGCGTCCTGGAACGCGAGCACCTCGCCTCGGGTCGCTGGTCTCATCCTTGCCATACGCTGCCATTTGCCGCGCGCGTCCTGCCACGTCCTGGTGGGCACCAACGGGTTAGCGATGCCGTCAGGACGACTGTCTCGCTCACATACGCACCTAGGCGGGAGCAAAGCGTCCATGATGTCGCGTGTCAGCGTCGTCGATCCCGCGAGCGGGACTTCGGCTGCGTCTCCGATCTGAGCCACGCAGGGACCAGCAGCTTCGGACTCGCGTCTGGGCGGATCCAGGTCGTACCGCGACGCTGGAGAGGGTGACGGCGGTGCTGGAGGGGTCGCTGCGAAGGAGAATGGCTTCCTGCCCTTCCTCGGTGAGCCGACTTTGGATGGACTGGATCCCGACGGACCGATGAGGACGGCGGGCTCGTAGGTCAGCGCGTAGAACTCTCGCAGCAAGCGGTCGCCATCGACGTCTTCGTCGTTCTCGTGGACCTGGCGCTTGCCGCTTGACACACAGCCGCTAGGAGTCATGAGAGTAAACGCCGTCCGAGGATATCGGACGGACGGATGGATGCGGAAACCCTTCCTGGCGTCGGTTCAAGGTCGGGAGCGTCTGCTCGACACGCCTCCGTGCTGTGTCATTGTTAGCGCCGCAGAATCATCCGCAACGATACGGGAGCGACTACCTTGCCCGCCCCGAGCACCAAGCAGAAGCGCTCCAACCTAGAACTGCGAGCCCTTCTTGTTGCCGATGCCGCGCGGGTTGGCGTCCTTCCAGTCGTCCCACGCGCGGTCCTTATACGTGGCCTCATCTACGAGTTCGTGGCTGTCTTCGTCGCCGTCCTCAACGAGCTGGTCGTACCGGCGTGGAGCCTGCGGAGCCTCCCTGCAATACCAGCGATACATCATTTGGTCAGCGATCGTCTCTTGCCGCAAGCTATTGTTGCAACTCACTTTTCGCGCTCCTGCCGCTCCATGGCGTCGGCGACCTGCTGGTCCGCGTATTCCGTCAGCGACATGGTCGGGAGGCGGTGGCCGGGCTGGAAAACACCGGAGCGCACGGTCTCGCGGCGCATCTCGAGCTGGGGGTTGATGCGCGTGACGGTCTGCACAGCCAAGAAGGAACACGCAACGAATGGTGAGCCCTCCCCAAACTTCACCACTCAGACGCTCAGGATTAAACGTACGATGCCCTGGCCCTGCGGCGGCGGCGGCGGACGATGTGCTTCCGAAAACAAGTCCTGCTTGGCGGACGCGGCGTTCATCTTGAGCATCGTCTCGAGCATGTCTTTCTCCTGGTACATAAGGGAACGAACTGTGAGGCGCAGAAGCAGGGAACACGCGCTCCTGGGTGACGCAGCACGCACCTGATTGATCGACGTCTGCTCGTCCATGGACTTGATGACGGCGAGCTGGATGAAGGTCATCAGCTGCTCCCGCTCCAAGTCGTCGACGTCGTCGTCCTCGCCAAACTCGTCGTGCTCCTCGTTGGCGGCGCCGGGCTTGGCGTCGGCCACCTCGCGCCTCCGCTTCTGCGCCTCGGCCAGTTTCTTCTCCATCTCGCGCTGCAGCTGGAAGCGCTGGATCTTCTCGTCGCGCGAGAGCGCGAACTTCTTGGCCTCGAGCCGCTCGTACTGCTCGCGGCGCTTCTTCTCCGTCAGGATGCCCAGCGCCTCGGCGCGGTCCAGGAACTGCGAGAAGAAGACGTCCGCCTCGCGCAGGAACTTGATGCGGTACACTACGTTGCGCGTGTGGTCGGACGGGCCCTTGCTGCTCGACGACCCGTCGCGCGCGTCGGCGGCGGCGCCGCCGGTCGCCTGGAAGAACGTTCGCTTGGGGATGAGCACGCCCAGGTAGTACTCGAGGCAGAAGGCGTACAGCTGCAGGTTGCTCAGCTCGAAGAACGACTCGTTGTCCGAGAGCACGCCGTCCAGCTGCCGCTGCGCCAGCGCGCGCTGCGCGTACTCGATCGCCGCGCGCAGCTCGTCCTGGAACGCCTGGCCGTTCGTGTCGCCGCCCGTCGCGGCGCTAGGGCTCTCCAGCGCCAGGAAGCGCTGCTGCGCGCGCGTGTAGCTCACCAGCTCGTCGCTGGCGCCTGTGCTGGCGGGCGGCGGGGGAGACGACGCCATGCGGGGCGGCGAAGGTTGCTGCTTGGCGGAATGGCGGAAAGGAAGTGGTCTACTAACACTGAGGCGTGTCGATAATTCTTGGAGAGGGATGTGGTGTGGGCCACATTGATCACTAAAGAGAGAGATGCACATATGAAGTGTCGAGGTGATCATTACAAAAGTAGAAGACGCGAACAGGAGGGACTCGCACTGAAGCACAGACATGATACTTCACACGGTTACATCAAACGGAAGGGACTCAGTTGTAGGAACGGACACGGCACTTGGACGGCGTGAAGCCCGAGGAAGACGGCGCCTCCGTAATGACAGCAGCAGGGGCGTCCGTAGTGGAGGAAGCCGGAGCCTCCTTGGTCGAAGCAGGCGCGTCCGTCGTGCCGGTGGCCGGAGCGTCCGTGACAGGAGAGTCGGCGGAGCTGTCGGTCTCATCGTCGTAGTCGCCAGTCGTGCTGTCGGTCTCATCGTCGTAGTCGCCAGCCGTGCTGTCGTTCTCATCGTCGTAGTCGCCAGCCTTGCTGTCGTCGTACTCATCGTCACCACTTGCAGGCGGAGCCGCGGTGGTAGCAGCCGGGGCCGCAGTAGTAGCAGCCGGAGCCGCGGTAGTAGCAGCCGGAGCCGTGGTAGTAGCAGCCGGAGCCGCGGTGGTCGTGGCAGGCGCCGTAGTCGTGGTGGTGGTGCTGCTGCTGCTGGAACCGCCGCTTCCAAACTGCTTACCCGTGTCCGTGCACGAGCCCGCAGTGAGCGAGTACGTGCCCTTGACGACATCGCCGTTGATGGACGTGATGGCCACGTCGACCGCTGAGAGCTTGACGCCTCCAGATTGGTTGATGAAGTAGTAGGCGCCGTCCAGCATGGTCGTGGCTGCGCCCGCGACCGTGACGCTCTTGACGCCAACGGCGAAGTTGGTGGGCTGCACGGCCACCCAGTTGGCGTTGCTGCCCTCCTTGAGACAGACCTTGATGGTGCTCGGGCTGAGGCAGTCGACGAACTTCCACTGGATGGTCAGTCGGCTCGGGTCCGAGCCCGTGATGGACTTGAAGACGGTCGGCGACAGGTCCAGGTCGCCTTGCTTGCACTCGGGGCATCGGTCGAGGATATGCACAACCTCGGTCTTGTTCTGCACGCTGCACGAATCGTCGATGCACGAGACCTCGGCGCAGCGGCCGCAGTTGCCCAGGCTGTCCCACTGCGCCTGGTTGAGCGCCGCGTAGTTGTTCGAGGCCGTGCTGGCGGCCGACATGAAGTTGCAGTTGCCCGAGCTCACCTGGCTTAGCGTGTAGGCCGTGCCGTCGCCCGTGAAGTACTGGTCCGCGCTGGCCACGTCCGTGGCGAGCGCCACGAGCGCCGCCATCGCCACGAGGGACCGTCCGACCATTATCAGTGTGCTGGGAGTTGTGTGGAGTGAGGAACCCTGGAGCGGTCGCGACAGCGCCAATTCGATAATGACGCGAGAGCTAATCAGAGACAAGCGGGGACGTGAGCAAGCAGAAACCAACCGCCAGAGGGGTTCACTCGGAGTTTGTATGATGCCATCGCACCCCGCAGCCTCGGTCGTGAAACGGCCCGAGGCGTCTGGTCTTCCGGTGCGCCATATGTTGTGCCGGCGCCAACGGCCACGGGTTTCTTTGTGTGCGTGGCGAAACCAGCTGGCAAATCAGGGCGAGAGTTCAGTCCGTTTGACTTGATGAAAGTATACGAGTTCAGCACCTTTGACTGGTGACACAGTGGAGGGGGGGGTGATTGTTGACTCCGATATTGTATGCAAGCGCAAGTAAGCCGACGACAGAGCGACGAGTGGAATGCACTCACTCTTGGTGCACCGCGCGTCGTCTCGGAGGGACACAAAGACGCGCCCCGCACAGTGCAAGAGGCGCGCAAAGCCTGCTTTCAGCGAACGCAGGCGAGCAGACGTCAAACGCGCGACGACGGCCGTCGCTGCGTGACTGCGGACGGACCTGGAGCCAAGCGCGTTCACGTCATCGGTCTTGCTGAGCTCGGTGGGTCGGCTGCTTGGTGCCATGGGTTTTACTGTGGAGTGTGGGGGCATCAGCGCGCCGACCAGGAGGTTTGTATGGCAGGCCTGCACGCCAGAAGCTATCAAACGAGTGGCGGGGATGCTTTCACATCGCGATACGTTGCGAGGCAGTCAAGACTGAAGGCACATCGTGGCCGGATTTCGATGGATATAGACGATGGCGTAACTGATAGCGTGGTGTTAAAGGGGTTTCGCGTTCGCAGCTGGCAGCGGCGTCTGTGTTTGACACTGCGGCGCGCGCTTTTCCCGCATCATACTTATCCGCTTGGCTTGCATGTATCGGTATATGGACGTTGATCGTGCCCTTGTCGCTGTCGCTATGGTTGGCGAAGAAGCGCAAACTCGTGGGCAAAGGAGGCGGTGCGGTGCTAGTGCCACGCCGATGGACCAGCTTCTTCGCTGTGCGTGTCCTGCAAAAGTAAAGGGCAGGAGTGGAAGTCGTGGATAGAGGTCGTGGATGGAGTGACAGCGGCTGCAGCAGCGCCAAAGTGGATGGCAGGATGTTGAACTCAAGTACTCTACTACCGGATACATACCAACTACTGCAGAGTCTTGCGGATGGACTTTGGCAAAAAGCTGGCAAACCCAGTGAATGAGCCTCTTCTACTCGATCGGCTCCGTTGCGCATGGTCACTACAGAAGAAGTCTCACTACATTCACCAACACTGAACGAGGAGCGTAAGAGACTGCATAAATCCGAGAACACACCATAACCATCGCTCAGAGACTTACATGGGCGGAGCACTATCAACTCACACGTACGCACACACACGCCGCTCGCCCCTACCGCTCATAGAATGGCAAAGTCTTGGCGGAACGGCTGGCCGTGGCCCGCGACCGCCGCCTCGGCCGGCGTCGACATGCGCTGCAGGTCGAACGAGCGCAGCATATTGTCCTCGCCCTCGCCGGCCTTCTGCTCGTCCATGGCCTTCTTCTTCTTCTGGACGGCCACGATGGCGATCACCGCCACGACGACCGCGGCAAGCGCTCCGGCCACAGACCCGATCACCAACAGCGGGGAGCTGCTGGACTCACCGGCTTGAGTATTCGCTTGCTGAGCACCGCTGGAGCTCGACGTCGACGGCGCCGACACCACCTGCTCTTCCTGGTCCGCCGATGGCGTCGACGCCGGTGCGTCCGTCGCAGAGTATGTCGACGGCTGCTTCGTCGCAGGCTTCGTGGTCGTTGGGATGGGTGTCGCCGTCACCGGCTTGGATCCAGCGATAGCCAAAGAGGCGTTGACGCTCACTCCCGCGTTAGTCTCTCCGTCATAGTCTTCTGCCTGAGGAGATGGCGCATTAATAGCAGAAGTCGATGGCAACGGAGTTGACGTCGGTACGGGCGTAGACGTTGGCGTGGGCGTCACGGGCGAAAGAGAGGGAGCAGGTGAGTCGGTCTCCGGGGCAGGCGTGTACGCGGAAGCAGTGGAGGCGGGACTCACCGACTCTTGGGACGACGAGGTGGTTGAGGACTCAGGCGCCTGCGTCACCGGCGCAGTTGTAGGCGCCTCAGTCGTCGGTGCGGGTGCCTCGGTTGTCGGTGCTGGTGCCTCGGTCGTTGGGGCAGGAGCCTCGGGCGTTGGGGCAGGAGCCTCGGTCGTTGGGGCAGGAGCCGTAGTGGTCGGGACTGGCGC
>JAADXX010000739.1:0-13817 GCA_023338025.1 Phytopythium oedochilum
AGGCGTGGGGGACCAAGCTACTCACAGTCAGAGGCTGTAGCTGCGACACCCGCGCCGGCCAGGCGCGCTGACCTGAGGACCAAGGCGGCGACGTACTGGCATCCCAGTTCGACCAGGCGCGGCTGAGGACCTGCTCGCGTTTTACTTCGGCCTGCTTCCTGCACACTCGGCCCCATCGGCGCAAGCGTCGCTGGGCAAGCGGGAGGCGCAAGGGTCGAAGCAGCGAATGGAGGTCCAAGAGCTCGTCCGGACGGCGACGCGGGAGCCAGTGTGCGGTCGACTGCGGTCGCTTCGACCCCAACGGCGCGAGGAAGCTGGAGAATTGGCAGACGCCCTGCGCTCTGCCTATTGGTGAAGCCCGCACCAAGTAGGCCTGCCGGCCTAGCTGTAGTCTAGGTAGGTGTTATAGGCCCGAACAATGGGGCGACAGCTCAGCTCACCCAATCGGGTGTTCCATATGAGCGCAGACACACACATTGGCACGTTCCTCCTCCGTTGCGACGCGGTGTCGCTCGCAGACGCCCGACCGCGTCGCGCGCTTGAATTATGCTCCGTCTGCGTCCCCGCCGAGATGCCAAGGCGCCCAAGCGTACTACTTGCGCGGTGCAAGTCGGATCCATGGTGGCGGTGTGCGGCAGTAAGTCGTTTCTATGGGAATCGTGTGGTACAGACATCAGTTCTCGCCAGTTTGACAGTCGCCAGTGACTTGAGGAATGTATGGTTGCGCGACTTGTCCAATTTCGAAAATCCTCCATGGTGCGTTTGATTTCCAGATCAATTGGAACTTGCAGCAGCGCTTCTGCCCACCAACGTTATATATAGGGCAATGGGCAGATCTGGTCGGATCGCTCGTAGTTCCTGCGCAGCCACGCTGCTTTCACTGTCTCCAAGGCGACGCGGGCGCCGAGTCCGGTCTCGCAGCGGAGCGCAATCCGCCGGATGAGGCGGGCGATGGAGCGCTCGGTAAATCAAGTTCAGGATTTGCTTGGCAGCGTGGGACCGACCACGCAGTCAGACAGTCACTTGCGTGGACATTTCAGCCTTGCAACTCGCGCAGCTACAGCTTTAGAGTCCTATACGACGGCGTATGTCGGGGGTACCGACCAACACTTGCCGCGAAGTTCAACCAGCGAGTGCATTCTGCTCGTTGCAACTTGCGAAGACGAGCCGCGCGCTTGATTCTCTCGCGGCCTCGGTGCCGAGACGCTTGACCCGAGACGCTAGCGTGAATGGAGATCTGCAGTCGAGCCGACAACGTGGAGCGGCATGGCGTGTACCTGGCCAGGAAGCGGCTGGAGAGTCTCTGCAAGCGCAAAGCGGCGTCAGAAGTTCGTGACGCACGCGCGCTGTCGAGCCATCGAGTTCGACGCTGCGGCTTCGACTCCGCCGCGTCGGTTGATCGATCATAGGCTCGCGTCCAATGCACACACGGGGAAACTAATGTCAACCAACTCTATATATGTGCCGCGCGTTCTTCCTCTCGGTCTCTTTAGGCCGATGCAGCCATCGCCTACGGCAGCTAGATTTTCCGGCGCTTCTTGGCGTCGTGCTTGAGAATCTTCTTGACCGTCTGGGTCTTCTGCCGCTGGATGAGCCGCGCTCCCTTGAGCACCTTGGACTGCACCGAGCGACTCTTCTTGATCATCATGAAGTGCTTGAGGCGCCGCTTCTCCGTGTTGGTCGTGCCGCCGCCCTTCTTCTTGTGCTGGAAGTCCTCGCGGCCCGCGAGGACGGTGCGCAGACGCTCCTCCTGCGTCATCCGCTTCTTCTTCGAGTAGCCCTCCAGGTCGTCCGGGTTGACCTTGTTGGCATCGTTCACGACGCTAGCAGCCATCTCCTCGGCCTTGCGCTTGCTGCGGCTCTTTGGGTCCTTCAGCGCCGCGTCGCGCTCCTTCTTGAGCATCTCGATGCGCTCAAAGTCCAGCGGCGTCAGGATGCGGCGCGCCTCTATCCGGTCCTTCTGCTGCGTCGGCTCCTCCTCCTGCTTCTCCTCGCCCTCGACTCCTTCGCCCTCTTCTTCTTCGTCTTCTTCTTCAGCGTCGTCGTTGCCGCCATCGGACTCGCCGCCCGACGCAATGTCGACCCACTCGTCGTCCGACCCGTCCTCCGACTCGGACGAGGCAACCTCCCACCCGTCCTTGTTGTCCTCTCCGTCAAAGCGGCCGCTCGCCTCGGCCTCGGCCAGCAGGTCGGCGCCGTCCACGCCCTCGGCAGCCACGAGTTCGCCGAACTGCTTGGGCTTGGCCGCCTCGTTGTGGAACTTGCCGCGTTCCTTGCGCTTGAGCAGCGCCGGGTGGATCTCGCGGATGAGGTTGAGCACGCCGCGCGCCGCCATGATGACCGTCTTGTCGCGGGAGCGGTTGTACATGACGAGGTCCTGGACCAGCACGTCCATGTCCTCGCACTCGAGCAGCAGCGGCACCCGCCGGAAGAGCTCGCGCAGCGTGTTGATGCCGACAGCGATCACCTCCGAGGTGCAGCGCTCCGTCACAAAGTTGTGCGTGATGGACTTGACGATCGGGAGCAACTCCTCGGGCGGGATCTCGTCATGGCACGACTGCACGAGGTACGCGAGCACGTTGGTCACGTTCTGCTGGTGCGACTGCAGGTACCGCTGCAGCAGTGGGTAGAACGGCAGCAGCACGAGCTTGTGGAAGCCCAGCAGCCGGCTGATGAAGTTCATCATGAGCAGCTTGACCTCGAAGCGCTCTGTGCAGCCCTTGAGCAGCTTGAACTGCTTCTCGGCGACGCCCTGCGGGTCGTTCAGCATCTCGATGGCCGGGAACGTGGCCTGGAAATTGACGTCGCGCTTGCGGGACCGGCGGTTCTTGATGAGCGTCGCGCGCGTGTCGCGCTGGCGCTTCTTGGTCTTCTTCGAGTGCGCGTGGTAGTCGACCTCGACGACGGCCTTCTTCTCCGTCTTCTGCTTCTCCTCTTCCTCCAGAATGTCGTCGTCGATGCCGAGGAAGAAGTTGATGGACATGACCAGCAGCTTGGTGTTCTTGCTCGTGCACGCCGTGGCGATCACGTTGACCGTGCGCTGGTCGTGCCAGATCTTGCGCTTGAACAGGTCGACGAGCACCTGCAGCGACTTGAGCGCAGCCGCCTCGTTCTCGTCCTGCAGCATGTCGAACAGGTAGTTCTGCAGCGCCTTGTTCACCTTGATGTTCTTGGTCGCGGCGTTCAGTCCGCGCAGGTCCGACACAATGTGCTGGTACAGCAGCTCGCGCAGGCGCTTGTCCGGGCAGCGGAAGAGCTCGAAGAAGAGCTTGAGCAGCGTGACGGCGTCCACCAGGTCGCGGTTGCGCATGAGCGTCAGGCTCTGCACGAGCGTGCGGCGCAGACCCGCGTCCAGCACCAGGTAGTGGTCCTGCAGCAGCGCCATGATCTGCGCCGGGAAGGCGGCCATCTCGGCCGGGTAGCACTTGGCCACGTGGCCCAGGAAGGACACGAGCGCGCCGAAGTGCGCCGACTCCTTGGCCGGCTGCAGCAGGAAGAGCTGGTACTCGCTCTCGAAGTGGCGCAGCTGCATGAGGAACTCCGTCCGGTACGCGTCCGGGTCGCGCTTGACCATGTTCTGCAGCTGCGGCAGCTTGCCGATCACGTCCGGCCGCGACGCGTTCACCTCCGCCATGGTGCCGACGACGCCCTCTCGATGCTCAAGCGGCGGATGCAAAGCGCGGTCAGCTCCCACGGGCGGCGAGCGAGAAGTACGCGGCCGAGAGCGGCGTCCTTGTGCTTGTCGGCGACACCACCCATTCTCGGCGAGCGCTCCATAGCGTAACTCTCTGGTGGACCACACCATATGATCGCTTTAGTGACCTTTTGTACCCGTCACGACTCGATTGAGTGACGTTAACTCCCGATAGAGTGACGTCCCGAGCGTACCCCTCGAGCGTACCCGGTACCCACTCCACTGCCGAATCGAGCGAACCCATGATTGACATGGCGACCAAGCACGAGACACAGTTCCTGCTGCGCGACGGACGCGCCGTGCGCGTGGCGCAGGACACGTCGCAGGTGGACGGTCTGGGCGGCGAGGTCTGGGCGGGCGCGTTCGTACTTAGCGGCTTCCTGGAGCGGCGCGCGCGCGAGCTGGTGGAGGGCAGGAGCGTGGTGGAGCTCGGCGCCGGCTGCGGGCTCTGCGGACTCGTGGCGGCGGCGCTGGGCGCGCGCCACGTGCTGCTGACGGATGAGTACCCGGACCTGCTGGCGGGCAACGCGCTCAAGAACCGCGCGCTGTGGGGTGGCGCGGCCGAGGTGGCGAGCGCGGCGCTCGAGTGGGGCGAGCCGCAGGCCATGGCGCCCTTCCTCGGCCGCTTCGACACGGTGCTCGGCAGCGAGGTCACGCAGCTGGGCCGCGACCTGCACCGGCCGCTGCTCGAGACGGTGCGCGCGCTGCTGCGGCCGCGGGCCGAGGCCGTCGCGTTGCTGTCGATGGACCCGTGCCGCGCGGACTGCGCCGCCAGCTGCGACGCGCGCAAGTGCACGGCCTCGCACTTTGTCGAGGCGGCACGCCGCGCGGGCTTCGCCGTGACCAAGCACCCGTCCGAGCGGCTGGCCGCGAGCGCCGCCGTCGCGCAGACCGTCGGCGCGCTCGGCAGGCCGCTGCGCGTCGACGAGGACGACTACAGCGCCGTGTTCGAGCTGCGCCTGCTCCCGGAGCTCGCGCAGGACCCGTAGACGCGTCGGGAGCGAGTAATAGACCCGGGCTTGTCGTCGATCCATGCCCTCGCACACAGCTACCGTAATTTACTATCCGCACGTCGCTTCAAATACAAACACCAAGTGAACGACGTGCGGGGATCAAGAACCCCTTGAGGATCAGAAGTCCGAGCCTAGAGAAGAACAAGAACGAGATGCCGCCGCTGGTCGTGATCCGCAGCGGCGCCAAGCAGGTCGAGTTCCATGAGAGCCGCGGCGGCTGGCGGCGGCCCCGCGCGCTCAGCGACGGTAGCAGCAGCGACGGCAGCAGCAGCGACGGTAACAGCAGCAGCGGGGACGACGCGCAGGCCGAGCGCCGGGTGCGCTTCGCCGACGCTGCGCGGTCCCCAGCGGCGGCCGCGTCCGGCCCATCGAGCGAGCTACGCGAGCCCGAGGGCGTGTGCGCGTTCCGCTGCGCCGAGTGCGGCGCTGCCGTCGCGGGCCGGGACGACGTGGTGTCCAAGACGTTCTACGGCCGCACGGGCAAGGCGTTCCTCATGAACAGCATGTGAGCGGGGTCCGAGTCGGGCCGAGGTCGCGGGAGGCAGCGGACGACTGACGCTGGCGGTGGCGCGCTGCAGGTTCAACGTGAGCCTGGGGCCGGCGCGCAACCGCTACCTCATGACGGGCATGCACACGATCGCGGACGTGTCGTGCGCGCGCTGCGCCGCCGTCCTCGGCTGGAAATACGTGAGCGCGCGCGCGCATTTCGCTCGCGACTTTGCTTGTGGTGCCCATGGGACTGACGCCGCGTGCGTTGGCGCAGCTCAAGGCCATGGAGATGGCGCAGAAGTACAAGGAGGGCAAATTCATCATGGAGAGCGCGCTCGTGGAGGACGACTGGGAGGAGCGGGCATGGGGCCGGCGCTGAGCCTGGAGCTGCTGCTGTCGCTCTGTGTGTGTGTGTCGCTGTGTGTGATGAGAGAGTGAGTGAGGGAGTAGGAAGTCGGATGCTGCATGAACATGATGGAGCGGTGGATTCGTGACCAAAGTGCCGTTCTATTGAACCAGCACTTCCAGACAATAGCTGCGATTCCTGCGGGCCGGCGGCGCGCTCACTGACCGGGCGGGCGCATTCCAGGCGGCGGGCCGGGCGGCCCACGCATCCCCGGAGGCGGCAAGCCCATCCCCGGAGGCGGCATGCCCATTCCCGGGGGCGGCATGCCCATTCCCGGAGGCGGCATGCCCATTCCCGGCGGAGGGACCATGCCCATGCCGGGCATGGGGCGAGGAGGCGGCATCATGCCGCCCGGCGGTCCCGGGATGCCACGGCCACGGCCGTACGACTGGGGCTGGGCGGCGGCGGCGACTGTAGAGCATCAGCAGAGCACCGCACGTTAGTACTGCTCCGCCACGGCTCGGGGGGTGAAGGGGGGAGGGCGTCAGGGCGGGAGGACGCGCGCGGCTCCATCATCCTAAGATCGTAGGCAGTAGTTTTCCTGTGTGTGCTCAGCGCGGGTTCGGGGGCGACGACAGCGCGCGCCAACCGGGCGCCCGACATCACCTATCTGTTCGTTCTGATCATCTGGAGCCGCGCCGACGCTCCGCCCGCCCGACACCCAAGCAGACTAGCAGACAAGCAAAGAGAGACAGATGCACAGCGCGTACCTTGTCCAGGCTGCATAAGGCCGGGGGCCGGCCCGCCGATGCCGCGCATGGGCGCCATTAGCCCCATGGGCGGCACGCCGGCCGGAGCGGCGGGGATGCCACGACCGGCCGCGCGCGCGACGCCCGGGCCGTTGGGCCCGACCGTCTCGTTCTCCTGCGCCAGCGGCGGGCCCTCAACCGTGAGCGACACAACGCTCTCGCCGCGCAGCAGCACGAGCCCGAGGTGGCGCTTCTCGACGCGCTCCTCCGCCACGGCCGTCTTGACCTTGGCCTTGAGCGTGCGGAACTCCTCGCAGTCGCCCAGCACCAGGTTCATGTGCTTGTCGAACGCCATGAAGTACCCGACGAGCACGCGCGAGTCCTGCAGCGTCACCTTCATGCGGTAGTTGATGTAGTTGAGCATCTTGCTGCTCTTGCTGGCCACCTGCGTCAGCGGCAGCGTTAGAGCGACACCACCACTATCACTCGTACGCCGAAAGACACGCGCGTACCATGGTTGCCAGTCGGCTGGCGCCGCGACACGAAAGCGCGGGAGGCTGGCTGGACTTCGGTACTACGGATCAATCGCTCCGCTTGGGCGCGTCGGAACTCGGCGCACGAGCCGGCGGGGACGGCGAGCGGCGCGTCAACAGATCGCGCGCCGTCAGAAGACGCAGCGACACGACCGGACAGAGCGGCACGAAGCGCGGGGGACGAGCACGGCGCGGCCGAAGAGCGCGCGGATCTCGCGGATGTTGCCGGCGAGTCGGTCTTGGATTCCAGCAAGCAAGCGCCGCCTGCCATCCCCCTGGCTACACTGGCGCGACCTTCGCGCAACATGAATTCGGATTCGAAAAGAGAGGCTTCTATTCAAATGCGCACTTAGTACCCTAAACGAACCTAATGACCAGATTCAAGATGACGTCGAATGCACGCTTCGAGCGAATTGGATTGGGAAGCGAGCACTTACAGCACGAGGATGGCGGCGTTCCCGGCGGCTGGCGCGTGCGCGGAGCTGCTGCTGGCGGGGCGTAAGGACGAGGTGTACGCCGGGGAGGTGAAGAACCTGCTGCGCGAGGTGCTGGAGCGCTGCGTGGGCGCGCACGCGCTGTCGCAGCTGCTGCCGGAGCTGTCGGCGGCCTCGGCGCTGCTCTACCTCGGGCTGGCGCTCGGCCGCAAGCAGCCGCAGCAGACGCTCGGCGAGGAGTTCTGCGACGTCGTACGCGTGACGTCGGACGCCTCAGGCGCGGCGAAACACGCGAGCGCGGCCCGGCGAGTCGCGTGGCTCGCCTGCGCGGTGCTGCCGCAGTACGTCGCGGCGCGCTCGGCCGGCGGCTGGCAGAGCCTGGCGCGGCTCACGTGGTCCCCGCGCGAGCGCATGGAGCAGCAGCTGCGGCTGCGCCGCGCGGACGCCGTGCGCCAGAGCGGAGCGGGCGGCGACCAGCAGCAGCCGGCGCGGGTCTTGCCTGCCCAGCGAGCGCTCCAGGTGGCCGACGCGCTCGTCGCGGCGATCGGCGCGCTTGCGACCAAGATCGAGACGGAGGTGTTCCCGGCGTCGTACGAGATGAGCCTGGCCAGTGTGCGCGACTGGCTGCAGCAGGGACACCTTGCAGCCTTCTACGCCAACGCCAAGTACCCGCAGCTGTCGAACCGACTCGCGCGCCTCCACTACTCGTTCGTGCGCAACGAGCTCTCCCCGGGCATCAACCTGTCACTGCTGGTACGTGTCCGACGGCCTGCTGGCATGCGATGGCCCCTATCTGACTCTGAGGAACGCTGCAGGGCTACATGATGGGGCTCCGACTGCTCTCGACGGCAATCATCGAAGCCAGGCGCGTCCGCCAGCACTATCGCGCCGAGCTCAAGCAGAGGCGCGCCGCGGCTGCGGCTGGCGACAACGAGGGCATGGACGCCTCTCGCCTCGCGCTGCAGTCGGGCCGTGTGCCCACGTCGCTCTCCCTCGCGGCAAACAGCGACGCGGAGCAGAGGGCGACGCGGACGCCGCGCCGCAAGTGCGCTCTGTGCCTCGGCGAGCGCGTGTCGCCCGCCGCGACGCCGTGCGGCCACATCTTCTGCTGGGAGTGCATCGTCGGCTGGTGCCAGAAGAACAAGGCCGAGTGCCCGCTCTGCCGACAGGAGGCGCACCCGCAGCAGATCAAGTGCGTCTACAACTACGCGTGACCTCGGGAATAGCACATAAGTTGTTGATACACAGCAGCATAGGCGTCTACCGAGGTGGTTACGCGAGCGCGCCGCTCGGCTACTTGCGCTGGCGCTTGCTCTTCTTGCCGCCCACCTTGGCTGCTGCCGGGCGCTTCGCCTGCTTGGACTGGCCCTGCCGGCCGCCCTCTGCTTCTGCCGTGTCCGCGGACTTGTCGCCCGCCACAGCCTGCTCCTTCGCCTTGACCGCGTCGGCGTACACCTGGTCGGAGCTCAGCGCGTTGTGCACGAACCGCCTGGACGCGTCCTTGTCCAGCACGAGCTTGGGGCCCTTCGCGAGCTCCTCGGCGTCCTTGATCTTCTTCACGAACGTCTTGACGCGGTCCTGCAGGTGGCCAGAGTCGCCGACTCGGACGTTAGTTAAGACCACCGACAAGCAACGCGGGAAGCTGACTGGGCGACGCACGAGCTCCTGCTTGACGTGCGTCTGGCGAATGTCCTTGGCCGACACGCCCTGCGTCTTGAGGAACACGTACAGCAGCGCGTTGACCGAGTAGGCTGCGCGTTCCGGGGTCCATACACGCGGCATTAGCGCAACAGACACATTGCCATACCGACGCACGCACACATACCGAGAGAGACGTGGACCTTGGCGCGCTCCAGCGGCGAGAGCGGCGCCACGAAGTCGTCGATCGAGCGCGTCTGGAAGACGGACAGGTGCTCCTCCACCGCCGCAAGCGTCTGCTCGACGCCCGCGAACGACTCGGCCGCCTGCTCGCTCATCACTGTATCGGATCGTAACCCAAATGATAATGGCTGTTTGGTTGGTTCAGTACGAATTGGTGTGGTCCACACGATGTTAGGGTACGCCACACCACAAACGCGAAGAAAATAGAGGCACCGTGTTGCGGGGTCCGCCAATACAACTCATAGTGTAACCAAGTCAAAAGGCGCTCACACGATGGCGCTGCCCGTGCCGGCGGCCTGCGGGCTCGCGCGCTTGCGCTTCTTCATGACGGCCTCGGCGGCGGACGCGAGCGCGAGCGCGGGCGCCTGCAGGCCTAGCGCGGCCGGGCTGCTGCCCTTGAGCGCGTCGATGAGCTCCTTCTGCACGTCGATCATCTCGCCCATCTTGCCCACGAGCTCCTGGAACCGCCGGTCCATGAGCGCCACGAACTCGACCAGCAGCGTGTTGGACGGCTCGCCGCCCGGCGCCAGCGCCTCCGCGGCCTCGGCCTCCGCGGCCGGCTCCTCCAGCACGGACGCCGGCCGCTTGAGCGCGTTGCTCGGATCGGGGGACCGCAGCGGCTGCGGAGCCACCTGCGGCGCCGGCTGCGGCGGCTCGTACGCCGCCACGGGCGCGCTCACCGGCGCCGGCTGCTGCTGCTGCTGCTGCTGCTGTTTGGACAGCGTCCAGGCCAAGTCGGCGGCCGCGCGCGACTCGTGCAGCAGGTCGCTCGAGTGCCCCGACGCCTGCGCCGCCAGCTCGGCGATGCTGGCGCCGACGTCGCGCCGAGTGGGCTCTGGCGCTACCACAGACGCCGCTGGCTGCTGCTGCGGCTGCAGCGCGCCTGGGTGCGGCGCGATGGCCGCCTCGTTCTTCAGCTTGTCGACGGCGTCCAGCTCGGCGTCGAGCTCTGGCGCCGGCGCGCCGCCAGCGCCGCCGGGCGAGTCGCCGCCGCCCCTGCCGCCGCCGCCGTCCTCGCGCGCGACCTCGAACCGCCGCCGGTGCTCCACCGTGTACACCTCGCCCTGCTTGAGGTGCGCCTTAGTGAAGTGGATCTTGAACTTCTGCGTGCGCATCGTCTTGTCGCAGCCGGGGAACGTGCAGATGATGCCGTTCTTGTGCTTGTTGCCCACCATGTTGGCGCCAACGCCGGCCGTGGCCTTTGGCGTTTGAACTGAGTGCGGGGTACGCGGTTACGCGCTTGGGCGAAAGTTACGGGGTGACGGCGCCAGCCGGAAGTGGGGGAGGAAAAGCGAAGGGGGGAACCCTCGGCCGGTGGGTGGTTACGCAGTGGCGCAGTACCCTCCTCTACAAGAACAGGAAGAATCTCCCTCTACAGGAGAGAATACCCAGTGCAAAAAGCTTTTCGACATGAGAAATGCTCTGTCGCTCTCTACCCACTACCACCGCCGCCGCCGCTACCGAGTGAGTGAGGGGATCGATGCCAACGGGGCCTCCGTCACCCTCGCACTAGCTAAAGTACGACGGGGCGATGGCCACGTCCTCGAGCACGTCGAGCTGCGCGCGGGAGAACTTGGCCTTGGTCTCGCGCCAGTTGTCCTGGTGCGTGCGGCGGAACTCGAGCAGCGTCTCCTTCACGGCCTTCTCGAGGAACGACACGGTCGCCGACCGGTGCTTCTGCAGGTACAAGAAGCGGCCCAGCTCCTCGAACATGGGCGGCACGAACGCCGGCGTCTCGTGCGGGAAGGCCAGCACGATCGCGCTCATGCCCAGCACGCTGCGCGTCATGCGGCCCTCGGTCGCGCGCAGCCGCTCCTGGGCCTGCGCGACCTCGTCCGCCTGCGTGGCCGCGTCCTTCTCGAGCCGCTCGAGGCGCCGCCGCTGCTTGGGGAACTTGACGCGCGCCTCGGCCGCCTCGGCCGTCAGTCGCACGCTCATGGCGCGCACGGCGGCGTCGCTCTCGTTGTGCACGAGGCTGCGCAGCGCGAACTTGGCCATGGCCTGCACCTCGCGCTGGTCGTCCGTCAGGAACGAGCCGACCAGGTCGTGCACGCGCTGCTTCTGCGCGGCGGTCAGCGCGACCCAGTGGTAGAACACGAACGTCACGAGGAACCGGATGACGGCGCCGCGCGTCTTCCAGATGGGGGAGCGGCCCATGGCCGCCAGCAGGTCCAGCAGCCCGTCCACCGTGCCGGCTTCGTGCCGCGACACGCGCTGCGGGAGCGCAAACAGCCGCAGCGCCTTGGACACGGCGTCCGACGTGTTCTTGGCCTGCACGGCCACCTCGGCCTTCGGGTGGTTCTGCGACAGCAGCGCGACCGGGAGGAGCTGCGGCAGCACGGCCGCGACGTCCGCGACGTCTCCGAACTGCTGGCAATTGTCCAGCCAGTGCATCGCCGTCTCCTTGGCTCGGAGGGCCACGCCGCCGTCGTCTTCAGCCGTGACGTCGTCGCTGCTTGATGGAGCGGACGACCAGTCCAGCGCGGTGGCGGCCACCAGCTTGTCCAGCGGGATGACCGACGGCGCCAGCGGAGGGTTCGTCGTTGACAGCGCGTACGCCCCGAGGATGAACAGCAAGCGTCCGGCGCCCTGGCGAATGATCTTGTACTGGTGCGCCAGCGCGTGGGTCGTGAGCACGCGGACAAGCCGATCGCACACCAGCGTCGTGATGGAGCGAACGGCGGCCTCCGCGTCGGTCTGGGCCGTCGCGGCGGACGTCGAGGCGCCGAGGAAGTGGACAGCGACGACTTCGACAAGCGCGAGCCACTTCGCCTGGCGAGCGTAGTCTTCGACAGTGGCGTGCGCAAACGAGTCTTCGAGCTCGCCTAGCAGATACATCAGGAGCGGCTCGAGCCGCTGCAGCTTGACGGCGCGGTGCTTGGACGCGCGCGAGGACAGATACAGCACTTGCGTCCACTGGTCGATCAGTACGACGCTCAGCGACGGGAGCACGCTCTTCAGGAGCCCGAGCACCTTGGCGATCTGGCTATCCACTTCTTGCTCGCTGAGCGAGCCCTCGACCTTCACCAGCGCGTGCAGCATACCCGCAGTCCAGTCCGCAAGGGTCGACAACGCGGCTTGACGGTCCTCCAGCGCCGCAGACGCACCAGTGCGCTCGGCCGCCATGTCGTTGAGCAAGTCCATGACGCCACTCGCGAAGAACCGCGACGGGTTGGTCAGCACCAGCTTTTCCACGAGCTTGATCGTCGGCAGGCTCACCTGGGACATGCTATCGCTCGTCTGGTTCATCACGCGGACCGATGAGAGGAAGGGCGACTTGGGGAACGAGTTCGGCCCGGCCGATAGGTGACGGAGGACATCGTTCACGCCGAAGGACCAGTTACTCGGGGCCGACTCGGCGTGCTGGCCGTCCGCCGATGCCGCGAATCGGTTCGAGTTCTTGTAATTGTCGAAGACGGACGTCACTACTGCGCTCAGCGTCTCGCTCGAGTACAGCAACGCATCGGTCGAGTCGCTCGCAGGCTTCTCGTGCTTGTGGAGCTTGACGAGCAGAGCGAAAAGCAAAAGCGCGATCTGGCGGACAGGCAGAACGTCGCTCCGCGTCTGACGGATCACCATGCTCCACAGCTCTACCGGCATGGGCGACTGCTCCGGCTGCAGGAACGGATACAGCATGACCAAGTGCATCAACTGGAACTTCCAGTGTTCCGTGGCTTCCGGCTCGGCCTTGATCAGCTCCTGGAGGACACTTGCGTTCGTGGATCCGCCTCGGTGCGCGCCGACAGACCGCCAGCTCGCAAGCAGCATCATGAAGTAGGTCTGTAGCTTGGCGTTGACTTTGACCTTGCTCGCTTCGCTGTCGACTCGGTTCGCGATGAGCTCGTCGCTCTTCAGCAAGATTTGAAGGACGCGACTCAGCAGCCTGTCGTGTCGCCCCCACATGTTTCGGCGTGCCAGCGTCAATGTCAGCATGAACAGCACGCCCGACACCGTTTCTTCGCGGATCTCGACAGCCGGGGAGTCCGTGGACCCGCGCAGCTCATCCACCAAGCTCGGAAGCCGCGAATAGAGCCACTTGGCATACAGCTCGTGCGTGTCTTGCATAATCTGAGCGGCTTCCGCTCGAACAGGCTCATACGTGTGCTTGAGCATCCCTTCCACGTCACCTAGAAGGTGCTCGTAGCTGTGCTTCACGTCGCTGCTGAACTGGTTTTGGAAGATGGCGTTGGCGAGCGCGAAGTGCTGCTGCACGCTTCGCAACTCGTTGAAGAAGTTGACCATCTCGACCTTGTCGTTGCGCGAAGCCACGGTCAACGGCTCGTACGAGTTGCCCTTGTTAAGCGCTTTTTGGAACGCGTAGGAGGCAGGGTCCATGGACGCCCGCTTCGCGAATGCGCTCTGTCTCTTCTTCATTCGGAACTCGCCGTTCGGCTTGCCGCGCCAGATCACCAGCTGGGAGATAATGCGCAGAAGCAATCGCACCAGCGGGATCTCCACGGTGCCGCCGGACCCTTCCTTCCGCCAAAAGGTCACCAACTCGTGCACTCGCGTCATCAGCAATGGCTTCAGAGCGATAAACCGCCCAAGCACCTCTTCGTTCTCACCGAGAGCATTCTTCAGCAACGGCATCGCACCGTTCAGCAGCGCACTCTCGCTCGCAATGGAAGCGCCGTCCACCAGAATACTCGCGGCGCCGCGAATACTGTTCAGCACGCGG
>JAADXX010000074.1:0-61337 GCA_023338025.1 Phytopythium oedochilum
TACATGTCGAACCGTGCAGGTATCAAGTCGCTGTCGTCGTCGACCTCTCTGCATTGACAGCGAACAAAACGTGAGCACCCTTAAAAACTGGCAACCTTAACGCATGATCAACGACTTACTTGTTTCGAATCGCCCGGGACATCGCATTTCGGATGCGGAACAAGGTGAAATTCTTGTCGCCGTACTCTGCTACTGCATCCAAAAGCTCGTCCCACGACTTGAAGCCCCGGCTGTCCATCGGCGGCTTCCGGTTCTCCACCGCAGTCCGGCCCTTCTCGATCTTCTTCCGCGTATCCCACGTTTCGCTGCGCCGCTGTCTTGGCTTGTACTCTGCTGCGTCCTCGTCCGTCTCGTCGCTGCTCGGCGCCGCAGGCCTTGGCTTCTTCGCTGGCCAGCTGCGAGGCTGCTTGTCCATGCTGGACTCGCTGTCCGCTCGTCCGCGTGGCTCGCTTTTTCTTCTTCTGGAGCGAGCTTCGCGCACCCGCGCGTGCACGACGAGCAGCGCGAGGTGGGTAATCATCGGAGAAGTCGCTGCTCTCGTTGCCTGGTGCGAAACAGATGTCAGATTCGTTTGAGGGTGGCGCGATAGAGCCATCGGTGCGCACCTTTTCCGCTCGTATGCACTCGCGCAGAAGCAGCAACAGGCGGATCACTCTCCCCCTCGGACTCACTGATTGCAGCTGCACAATCATCATGATAAAGGGTGCGCAAAAAAAAGAGCGCCATTACTCACCTTGATCGCCGTCCTCGTAGTCATCGTCGATGTCGTTGTCTGGCTCCGGAGAGGACGTCGGGTACTTCGTCCGTCCGCCGTGTGAAAGTCGACTGCGCAAGAACACTGGCTCGCGCAAAGCTGGTTAGTGTGGCAAAGCGTGCCGCGGACAACGCTCACAACGTACTCGTCTTGCCCGGGCTGGACGCGTGGCGTACTCACGCTGGAAGCGCCGCACGCTCGTTCCTGCACGCGCTCGCCCTCACACGTGCTCGCCCCGCACGCGCTCGTCCCCGCACGCCCTCGTCCCAGCACGCGCTCGTCCTTGCAGGCCCTCGCCCCCGCACGTCGCCGCGCTTTCCCGTCGTCCCGCGTGCCGCCGACTCTTTTGATTTGTGAGCCATATACTTTGACTTAATGATTCACACCCGCCCTTTCTCCCCAGCCTATACAGTGATCAAATGTAAGTGACCACTTGTCACCCACTGCTTTATTTACTTCATACCGTTACTCCATATCAATACTTCATGTTACTTCACTCTTTTTTGAAAATTCAAACCTCACTGATTTTTTTGTCCCAGCAGTAATTTTCATTGAATGGAATAAATCGAATAAGGGTGTTTAAACACCCTTATTGTTGCTTAACTATCGAGAAATTAAGGGTGCGTTAACGACTCCGTCGATTGGGTACTTTGCAACGTAGAATCGACTTGGGACGCCTAAGATAGTCCTGCACTTGTTTAAAACGGAAAGCCCGCCGAGCCATCCCGGTGGATCCATGCGGACCGCTAGAGTGGGTGCGAAGTGTCGCGGTCCACCTTTCACAGGATCTTGGGTACCCCAGTGACTGGCGAGTGCGTCTTTAGCTCGTTGCCTCTCTCGCCTCGGTGTGAGCCTTTCTCGACCGCGCGTCGGACCACCTGGTCCTCCCTCGCTCCTCCTACGCCTTGGGATCGTCCTGGTCCAACCTCGTCCTTGATGTGCCGTGAGTCGATCTCTTTGGGTACGCCTAGACACGCGGACCCTTTCTCTCACTGCAGACTATCTTTGTCGGCACGCTCAACCCAATCGAAGTCGCAAGCAGAAGGTATTTCCACAACTGAATTTAGAAGTTAGATATGCATGACACTCGCGACTAGACCTCCTGAGTGCGACTGTCATCGCTTGCGACAGAGTCTTGCACGCAGAGGGTCCTCTCTAGGCCGAGAGAAGACTGGCAGGCACCCACCACGCCCTCGGTGTCCGCGGGCCCGCTGGGTCAAAGCGGAATGTGATGCATTCGACCGCCAACGCATCTCCGGTGTTCCGTCACGTCCAAGGCTGACCTGTCTACGTCATCACGCTAAACCCTCGAAGTACACGTACTGATCGTCTGACGACGAGTAAAAAGGTTAATCCTCGTCCTGGACGTGACGCGCAGCCGTTGGATGGCCCCCAAACAGCCACGGAAGGGTCCGTTCCGGTTCGTGTGCTCATCGAGCCGCGACAAACCTCCCCAACCGACATTCGTCGTCCTCGGCGAGCCTTAGGCGTCCTCGGCGTCCACTCGAAGAAGGCGGGTCGGTGTGGAGGGGTAGTGAAGTCCCGCACCTTCCTTCCGGACGCTCGTCAGGTAGTGGGACAATCTCCGAATGCTCGGATCTATCGATGCCTGCAGTGGAGAACACACCATTTCACCGAACTGCTGCAGTAACAGGCTTGATTTCGAATGGTAGTGGCAGCGCACACGACACTCGAAATGACATCAGAATTGTTAAAATTAGACTTCCAAATGGTGAATCTATCTAATTTTGTTTGGCTCTGTATCTTTGGTAAAAAAAAAATAGACTAAGTTCGATTGAACTTATTTCGTAGTTTTGTTTGCGTACTTACTCGATGTGTACTGAAGGTGTCACGTAAATTTCAAAATAGTTTGCAGTTCGGTAACAAAGCAGTACATATGTACTGGATTATGGAAATTCCTCCCCGCGATCAGCAAAGGCGCCACATCCCCCATACTTAAAGTTACGTACGATGCCGCCGAGAATCGATCTACTGTATAGGATGATATATTTGAAAACACGTCTCGCCCACAATGTGACCGACTTACACAGCAGCGGGCGGGAACGCGATCGCGCGCATCAACTCGTCCCAGCCCTGGGTCACTACAAGCACCTGGTCCGGCCCAAAGAGCGCCTTGCGGGGACGCGCGGATGTCGAGAACGCCGCGCGCGCGTGCTCTTCCGTGCAGAATGTCCGCTTCTCGACCTTGGTGTCGTCCGGCGTGGCGGGGTCCCCCATTTCCACCAAAATCCACGCTGTATCTGCCTTGGGGCTCGGAGTGGAGGCTGACGTGTCAAAATCGGAGGCGGCTGGCTCTGGACTAGGAGTCGGGACGGACGCTTCGCTGACGGGGCGATTAGCGCCGAAGGAGGCAGCTAGCACGCCAGTCAAAAGAGCTCCTGCTCCCATGACCGCGATGGCAGGACCCATTACAGCGGCAGCACTAAGAGACGCCCCGACGGCCCCAAAACCCGCGACAACCTCCGCTCCGGCCACAGCAAACGTAGCTATGGAAGTTGTCGCGGTAGTCGCACTGGTGGCCCACAAACCCGCGGCAATCCCCGCTCCAACCGCAGCAGACGAAGCTGTGGCTGTTGTCGCTGCAGCCGCGGCTGCTGCAGCAGTCGAAGCTGCTGCGGCGCTCGCTGTGTATGCAGCCCCAACACCAGCCGCAACGCCAGCCGCAGCGCCAAGACCCGCTCTCCAGTTACCCCCAGAGTCGTCCTTCGTCATGGTGTACCGGATACTGTAGAGCCAATCGCCGCTTGTTCTCTGGGGTGAAAGTTCCCAACTGAGCTGGCGACTCGGAGGTCCTTCTCCCTTCTCGGAGGTCCTTCTTCTCTTCTGGCAAGACTCTTCCCAGGATCTTGATCTCGATACTGTAGGCCCACGGTTCCCAACGCATCGCTTCCAAGCCCCAACATGGACGCGCAGCAGCTGCCAGCTGAGCTGGCGGTACGGCTCGCCTCGCGTCTCGTCTTGGGCTGTAGCTTCTGTCGGATTCTTCCCCTGTACCCGTGGGCAGTGCCCACTGGGCACCACTCTTCTAAAAAAGACCTTTCTGGCAGCACACCGACAGCTCGCCAAGCGATCCTAACAAGCTACAGGCTAACGCGCGTTGCTGATGGCTCCGGACGCTGTCAATCGAGAATCGGGAGCCGACCTGCCTGCCTGCCTTGATAAGGATGGATTCGTTTGAAAAGCGCTTAGAAAGCTCGTGTGCATGGGAGCCTCTTTTTTTACTTTACCGCGGCTATCTAACACCTCGGACTTCTGCTACTGCCCCGAGTCATTCACACTCGCGAGCATACACGCTGGGCTCAAGCAGCAGAGAACGGGAACGCGACCGAGCACATCAACTCGTCCCAGTCTTCAGTCAGCACAATCTCCCGGTCCGGCCCAAAGACCGCCTTGCTGGGGCGACCCGACGTCAAGAACGCCGCCGCGATCGCGTCCTCGTCCGTGACGAACCTCTCCACCGCCACCTTGTTCTCGTCTTGAATGATTGGACTCTTCATCTCCACCAGGATCCACACCACTGCCTGGACTGTCGTGACGCTCGAAGAGGAGGCAGACGCTTCGCTGACGGGAATATCATCGCTGGAGAGATGGAGGCAACCGGCGCGCCAGCATCGCTAGTCAGAAGAGTCCTCGCTCTCACGACGGACACACGAGGCGAAGGCACCGAAAGTCACTGATGCACCAAACAGGACCGCTGCGACAAACACGACAGCGAAACTTGCGCCAAAGCCCAAGCCTGCAGTGGTGCACACGAAGGATGCAGTCCCGAAGATTATCCCGGAACCAACCGCAAAGCGCGTATCAAGCGCTCGAAGTAGCGACGGGTGCTGGAACGCGCGAATACGCTAAGGTGGGGAAGGCCAACACCTACCGACAGTCACATCTGATTTGAGCATTTTGCTATAAAAACAATTGAAATGTATAGTTGACCACTATGGAAAATGATCAAGGTGTCAGTATAGTAATATTTGCAAATCAATTAAAAAAGAAAGTCCTCACATGCTTTTTGTATGGTAGTGTTTTGAATCGTGAAAAACTTCAAATATAGTCGCACTACTATTTTACACAATTGAGGATGGGAGGTAAACCGCACTGCGTAAAGAGATACCGGTATTTCCTCCCGGTGCCAAGGGGGTTGTGATCTTTCGCTCTATCTTGTCGTTTGTATGCTGCCGCCTTGCCCCAGTCCGAGCCAAGAACGGCAACCTTCCTGCTGTCTCCACTAACGTTTAGTACCGCGTAAAGCGGGCTGCCGATAGATAGACGAGAGTGATAGAAGCCGCGCCCACCGACGCCAAGCCCAAGCGGCGCCGAGCCTCCAGTACCCGTTTCCCCCCGCGCCGGTCCAAGCGTCGCGCGCGCTCAGTGAGGACTCCTCCTCCTCCTCCTCCGCGTCGGTAGTGACCTAGCAGCGCGTCCTGTCGACCTCCCTCCCCGGCCCGCTCTTTCCGTCCTTTCTCGGAATCACTTGGCGTATGTATCGATGGGGGGCAACAACGACGTAGAAGGAAAGCGCGGGTCTAACTAACTGCGCGCGTGTGTATGGGGTGCTAACAGGGAGGCAACTAGGCGCGATGGACAGCAGCGACGACGACTTCGTGCCGATCGCGCTGCTGCGCAAGAAGGCGGCGGCCAACGGCGGCCAGAAGGAGCTTAAGAAGGAGCCGAGGAAGGACGGGGTTACCTCTACGTCTGCAGCCTCCTCGTCCGACGCGGCGCAGCACCGGAGTGGCGCGCGCAGCGTCAAGCGCGAGCTGCCGCGCATCATCGACTCGGACTCGGACTCGGACTCGGTGCCGCTCGTCCAGCTCAAGAAGAAGAAGACGGCGACGAAGAAGGAGGCGCCGAGCAGCAGTAGCAGGAGTAAAGCTGGCAAGGCCCAGGATGACAAGAAGGCGCGCGGCGTCAAGCGCGAGGCGCCGTCGTCTCGGTCGTCGTCGAGTTCGCGGAAGCCGCCGCAGAAGAGCCGCAAGACGAACGCCAAGGCGTCGCCGAGCGACAGCAAGGCGCGCGTCAAGAAGGAGGCCGGCGCTGTGCGCAAGCTCAAGGTGCACTCCAAGGGCGAGCGGCTGGACATGGCCATCAAGGCGTACCGCTGGTGGAAGGAGGAGGAGCTGCCCGAGGGCATCCAGTGGCGCACGCTAGAGCACAACGGCGTGCTCTTCCCGCCGCCGTACAAGCCGCACCGCGTGCCGCTGTTGTACAACGGCAAGGAGGTGGAGCTGACGCCCGTGCAGGAGGAGGTCGCGACGTTCTTTGCGGGCATCCCGAGCGACGGGCCGCAGCTCGGGAACCCCAAGACCGCCAAGATCTTCATCAAGAACTTCTTCGCCGACTTCAAGAAGGTGCTCGGCAAGAACCACGAGGTCAAGTCGTTCGACGCCTGCGACTTCTCGCGCATCACCGAGCACCTGGACAAGCAGCGCGAGGAGAAGAAGAACATGACGAAGGAGGAGAAGCTGCCCGAGAAGGAGAAGAAGGAGAAGGAGATGTACACGAACGGCTTCGCGTTTGTCGACGGACACCTCGAGAAAGTCGGCAACTTCCGCATCGAGCCGCCTGGACTCTTCCGCGGACGCGGAGAACACCCGAAGACGGGGACGTTGAAGGAGCGCGTCATGCCCGGGGAAGTCACTGTCAACGTCGGCATCTCCGACCGTGTGCCCGTGTGCAACGTGCCTGGCCACGCGTGGAAGGAGGTGATCCACCGCGACACAGTCTCGTGGCTTGCCTACTGGAACGAGAACGTCATGGGCGGCATCAAGTACGTGTTCTTCGCGGCCAGCTCCAGCTTCAAGGGCAAGTCTGACCTCGCCAAGTACGAGAAGGCGCGCCGGCTGAAGAAGTACATTACCAAGATCCGCAAGGACTACATCAAGGGTCTCAAGGCCAAGGACATGTTCACTCGGCAGCGGTCGACCGCGATGTGGGTCATCGACGTGCTCGCGCTGCGTGTCGGCAATGAAAAGGGCGAGGACGAAGCGGATACGGTCGGTTGCTGCAGTCTCCGAGTAGAGCACACGTCGTTCAACGACGAGAACTGCGTGTTGACGCTGTCGTTCCTCGGAAAGGACTCGATGCCGTACAACAACACGGTCGAGCTGGCGCAGTACGGAGACGTCGGCAAGCTCGTCTACGCAAACTTGAAGAAGTTCTGCCAGAAGAAGGACAAGAACGAGGAGGTGTTCCACGAGCTGTCGGTCAGCGAGCTCAACAAACACCTAAGCTCGCTCATGCCTGGGCTCAGCGCCAAGGTGTTCCGTACGTTCAACGCGTCGGTGACGCTTGAAAAGGAGCTGCCCGTGGACCTCGACCCGCATGGGAACCTCGAGGTCGCGCCGAAGGTCGTTGCGTACAACGACGCGAACCGCAAGGTCGCGATCTTGTGTAACCATCAGCGCACGGTGCCCAAGTCGTTCGACAACACGCTCGAGAAGATGAACGCACAGCTGGAGCAACTGAAGGACCAGCTCAAGGAGCTTCACCAGATGGAGAAGCTTATCGCCAAGGGCAAATCCAAAAGCATCCGGCTCAAGTCAGAGACCAAGCCATCGGACAACAAGGAGGAGGATGCGCTTCAGAAGAAGGCGGAGGCGCATCTGTTCCAGCGCGTGCCGTCGGCGGACCAGGTCGCCAAGAAGATAGAGGGATGGCAGAAGAAGGTGGACGTGCTGTCGCTGCGGCTGCAGGACAAAACCGACAACAAGGAGGTGGCGCTCGGCACGTCCAAGATCAACTACATGGACCCGCGCATCTCGGTCGCCTGGTGCAAGAGAGTACGTTCCCGCTTTCTGCATTGACGCATCACGCTTCGGTCTCTAACGGTAGTTGTGTGACGCGCCGCACAGAACGAGGTCCCGATCTCGGCCGTGTTCTCCAAGACTCTGCGCGAGAAGTTCGTCTGGGCCATGGACGTCGACCCGGAGTGGGAGTTCTAACGCTCAATACACACGCACGGCCCCGTCCGTCGGCTTGCACGGAGAGCGCTCGAGTGCGGCGGCTTCGAAGGCAGTGAATGCTACTGATGACTGCATTACGGTGCTCACATCGCGCTTACCCTGTCCTGTTCCCATCAGAGACACGCAAGGATGCATGGCGCTGCCAAGTCCCCTCACTCACTCGAACGGACGCCACTAACTTGTCGGTGCGCTCCCCCTAGACTCGGGGTGCTTCTCCTTCCACTCGTCGGCGACCTTCTTCAGCTTCTCCATGAGCTCCTTGTGTCCGCGGCGGTCGGCGAAGGTCCACGCCAGGTTCCCTTCTTTATCAGCGATGCACGGGTTGGCGCCAAGGCCGAGCAGCTTGGTGGCGGCGTCGTCGCGTCCGTGGTGCGCCGCCGCCATGAGCACCGTCGAGTAGTCGGACTCGACGCGCTGGAAGTTGACATCCATGCCGTTGGTGATGAGGCTGAAGGCCGAGTGGAAGTCCTCGCACCGGAACGCCTTGTAGATGGCCTGATCCATCGCCGACCCGAGCACCTGCTTGGTGCGTTCCTCGGCCGACATGACGCCTCCCGGCCGCGCAGACAGGTTCGGCGCGCGGCTGACGGCGTCTCCGGCGCTCGAGCTGGTCGTGGACGTCGCAGGGCTGGCGTCGTTCGAGTTGGCGCCGGCGTCGGCAGCGGCGGGCGGCGGCTGGCAGCGGTCGCGCTGCGCGCACTTGACGCAGACGCTGCAGTGGTCGCAGCGCTTGGCCGTCATGCGGTGGCAGAAGCGGCACGGTGTGCGCTCAGCGTACTGCATCAGGTGGCCGTTGTTGCGGATCTTGAGGTCGAGCGACGCGTTGATCGTCGGCTGCCCCACGTTGGTGATCACGCCCACGCCCGCCAGCATGTCGTCGTCCTCCTCCTCGACGTACTCGTCCAGCTCATCGTCCGGCTTGTTGGCGTTGCTGTCCGGCTGCAGGAACGACTTGGGCTGGTACTCGAGCACCGACGCCGCCGCCGCCGCCGCCGCCGCCGCCCCAGCCGGCCGACTCGACGTCATCCCGGCGCTCCGGATGCCGGTCGGAGCAGTGGAAGCCGTGGTCGAGACGCTAGTCGCTGGTGTAGAGGACGACGTGCGCGACAGCGACGCTGCTGGTGCCGGCCGGCCGGTCGACGTCGTGGCGCCGCTCCCGTTCGCCGCGGACGCCGGGCGGGGCCGCTTGGCCGCTGGCTCGCCTCGCGAGTCCTTGACCGTCGACACGACGCCGCACGAGCTCTCAAAGTGCCGCCGGTATATGTTGAGCTTGCTCCACTCGGCCGCAAAATCTACACGACACGACACGGTCAGCGCCAAGGCCACGGGGAGGCGACGGGGCTGCCGACGCGCACGCACCGGCGCCGGCGTTGTCGAGCAGCTCGATGGCCTTGGGGATCGTCGGCGCCAGGAACGCGTTCTGCTTGCGCGCCGCGTCCGTCTGCACGTTCACGTCCAGGATCTGCCGCGAGCATTTGCACCGGCAGTCGGAGCTTTAGCTAGGCACGCGCTGTATGGTATGGAGCCGTCGTGTCGGCCGCGTACGTACCCGCAGCAAGGCGCGCACTTGGGAGAACATCTCGACGCGGCGCTTCTCCTTGGACATGCCGGGCTCCTTCTTCCTGCCCAGTCCGTCCTGCAGCCACGCGTTGAGCACCTTGAGCCCCTTCTCGGCGTAGAAGCTGCGCTCCATCCGTCCCCCCACCAATACAGTTCATACAGCCACCGTCACGGGTTAGTATTAGTCACCACGCGGGTCGATCTTCTGGACGCCTAGACAACGACTGCGGAGGACGCACATCTGCGCGTCGGCGTCGCCAAGCCCCACGACGAGCATGGCCAGGATCGCGCGGTGCGTGAGCGTGTGGACGGACGGCATGAGCTTGCACAGCACCTGCGTGCGCTCGGCGCCGACCACCTCGCCGTCGTCGTTGAGCAAGAAGCCGAGCACGCTGACGACGCCCATGGCCGCCGCGTCCTCCCAGATCCGCGCCCGCATCTTCGGCGCGTCCCTGTGCGCGTCTCTGGCCGCTTTCGACCGCTCGTGGAGGCTTCGGGCCGCCCCAAGGACCGCCGTAAGGACGCCACTAGGATGCCGCCGCCGACACTTGAGTTGCGAGCAAAATGGCGTGAGCTGGAAGTTCCAGGCCCAGCCTGGAACTCTGGAACGCCATTTTACACCAATCCGCGGTCGGAAAAAGCGTCTAAATAGTGATTTTCTGCTCGTATTATAGCGAATCATGTCGCGTGACGCTAAAGTCGACGCGAACAGATTGATATCCAGGACAACTCGAAGTAATCCTGCTAACGATGGCGACCGACATGACGGCGGCGCTGCGGGCGTTCGCCGCCAAGACGCTGGAGGAGGCCAAGCAGCGCGGCGCGACGCTGGATGGCGCGGTGCAGGCGGCGACCGCGACGCTGGCGGACGTGACGGCCGCGTCGCTGTCCAGGATCTCGAGCAACGTGCCGGCGTCCAGCGCGGCGCTCGGCGTCTTCCGCGGGCCGTCGGCGCCGCCGGACGCGCAGCAGGCGCCGCGCGGACGCGACCCGGACGCGACACTAAGTCTCAGGCTGCGCCAGCTCGGTGCGTCTCCGTCCAGGGCTTCAGTGGGAAGGGAGATAGATAGAGAGAAACTGGGAGGGAAGGAAGCGCTGAGACTACGGAGGTGACGAGCAGAGCGCGCGAACGCGGCGGCGCGCGCGGCGGTGGCGGCCGATTCCGCGCAGGCGCTGGCCGAGAGCGTGTACAAGATGGACCTGGTCAACGAGTCGCTCGCGTTCACCATCGAGAACATCCAGGTGATGAAGAACTGTCGATATACAAGTAAATGTGAATGAGCTGGGGAGTGCCGCACCTAAACGGTCGTGTCGAGCAGGAGTGCGCGCACGTCATGGCGCTGCTGAACCGGCAGCTCAAGGACAGCGCGGCCATGCAGACGCCGGCGCACAAGGACTTTTACCGGCGGCGGGGCGGCGGCGAGAACCGCGCGCTCGCCGACGCGCCAGGCGCCGAGGACGCGCCGACGCGAGGAACGTGACGGGACGAGACGTCCGTAGTGTCGCTGGACGAAGACAAGGAGACTCGTAGGCAGCGGTAGTGACGCGCGCATGGACTCGCTTATCATCCGTCCTCTCACGGTACGCGGCGCCTCCCGTCGCGAGCGTCGTCCGCTCTCCTCCCCTTGCTCAGCGAGCTGCAGTACGCCTGCTCATGCTCGGCGGCGTCCTTGGCTCGCAGCTCGGCCCCACATCCCAGCGCGCACGTGACGAAGCGCATGCTGCAGTCGTCTCGCTCGTGGGTTCGCAGCGTGTTGTCGGTCAGGACGGCGCCGCAGCCCAGTGGACACCAGACCGGCCTCAGCTTGCACTCCCACAGCTCGTGCCGCTGCTTGTCGACCGCGCGCAGCCCCGGCGTCAAGCAGCCGTGCGCGCAGACGACACTCCGCATCCGGCAGTGCTCGCGGCGGTGCGTCGCCAGGTCGGCGTGCACCAAGCCGGTCTGTCCGCACAGTCCGCAGCTCGCGAGCCGCATGGAGCACTCGCGCTTGTCATGAGCGGCGGCGTCTTCGTCTAGTGTGTATTGCTGGCAGCGCGCGCACTGGACCCGGCGCTTGCGGCACTCGGTCGCCTGGTGCTTGGCCATGGCGTCGACCGGGACGCGGCGGCCGCAGCCGAGCGAGCAGAGCACCAGCCGCTTGCTGCACTCGCTGCGGACGTGCTCGTCGGTCGGCTCGCCCACGACGCACCGAGCGCCGCAGCGAGACGGACACGCGGCCTCGCGCAGCTCGCACTCGTCTTGCTCATGAGCGAGCTGCGAGCGCGCGAGCACGACGTCGCCGCACCTCCACCGGCAGTCGACGCGGCGTAGCGGACACTCGCGAGCCTCGTGGACGTCTCGCGAGCGCTGGACCAGGTCGCTGACGGCGCAACCGTGGCGGCAGCGCACACGGCGCATCGGACACTTGCTCGCCAGGTGCTGCTTCAAGTCGGCAAAGCGCAGAGACTCGCCTTCATGTTGGCAACCGAGCGGACACGCGACCGGACGCTGTGGACACGTCGACTGCGCGTGCAGCTCGTGCTTCTGGCGCGTCATGCGCTCTCCGCAGGCGCACAAGACGACCCGAAAGGCACACGCGTCTCGCTCGTGCTGCTCGCGGTCGTGTCGCTGCAAGTCCTGCTGCCGGCAGCTCGCGTTCCTGCACGCGACGACCTGGAGCGGACACTCGCTCGCGAGGTGCTCGTCCACGTCCTCAGCCAGCAGCAGCAAGTCTCGGAGCCGCCGCCGACGGTCACCACCTCCGTCCGTCGGTGCGTCTGAACTGCCGCGGTCGAGCTCCCCAGCGCCGCATCCGAGCGGACAAGCGACCGATCGCTTGGGACACTCGCTCTCCTCATGCTGCGCGAGCGGGAACGTGTCCCGGACGACGCGAGCGTGCGCCACCTCGTGAGACTCGACCAAGCCGATGAACCCGCAGCCCCACTTGCACGCGGCGTGGAGCGGCGAGGTGTCCACGCTCATGTACAGAGCGGGGCGGCCGCGGTTCCCGCCCATCGCCGCGCTGAGCATCGCCACGGCAACGGCGCAGCGTGAGTCGCGCGCGAACTCCAGCGCCGAGCGTCCCATCAAGTCAACGGCGAACACATCGACCTCGGGGATGGCGAGCAGCCAGCGCACGAACTCGTGCTGGCCGCACCGCGCCGCCTCCATGAGCGCCGTCCGCCCGTCTCGTCGCGTCCCAGCGTTCGCTCGGGCTCCGTGGGCGTACAGCACGTTCGCGCACTTGCGCGTTCCGAAGCGCGCGCTCGTCAAGAGCGCTGTCCGGCCGCTTGCCGAGCTCTCGAAGTCCACGGCGGGGCGGTTCGCCTTGCGCTCAAGCAGGAACTCGACGGCTAGCACGTCCACGCCGTCCGCGTTGGTCACGTACACTTCCTCTACGCACGCGGCCATGAGGGCAGTCACGCCGTCAGCTCGCGTCTCGAAGTCCGAGTGTGCTCCGCGGTCAAGCAGCTCGGCGACGGCGGCGAAGTCTCGAGCGACGATCGCGTGCTCGAGCGACTCGTGGAGCGCTCGCTGCTCTGCGCTCCTGCGCGCGACGCTCTTCCTCGCCAGGACGTCACTTCGGCGCTGCGAGATCCGCGCCGACACGCTCTCGAGCGCTGTCTGCACATACTCGCGCGTTCGGCTGTAGTACGTTCCTTGATCGGCGTCCGAAGCGGATGAAGGCTGCGGCGGCTTGAGCTTGTTGGGCGAGGCTGCGAGCTTGTGAGCGCCGCGGGAGTGCGAGGGCAGCGCCTGGCAGTTGTAGTACTGCATGGCGACTTGCACCGTCATTGCGAGCGTCATTGGCGCTCCATCAGGCTCAGAGTCGGCGTCGCCGTGTCTAAGGACCTGTGAGACGCCTTGACGCGGAGGATTCACAGCTTCGAGAGGCTGCAGCACCCACCCTTCCGACCGAAGAACGCGCTTTGCAGCGTCCTGAGAGAGCCACGGGATCGCTTCGCTCGCCACCATCGGCTTGCATGGCAGTGCGCGAAGTGGGAGGATGTGCGTCCGCTGCCACAAGGCCGCTCCGTGCGAGAGCAGCACGTCCGCGATCTCCGGGAACCCGTTGAACACGGCCTCGTGGAGAGCGACGCGGTGCGTCTGCCGGAAGTGCGTCAGCTTGCGGCGGTAGTGTCCGAGTAGGAACGCGTGGGTGACATTTCGCACGAGCGCTCCCGTCGCTGCGTCCGACTTGCTGGCCTCTCCACGGCCATTGACCGCGGCTTCCTGCTGCTGGCGCTGCCGTGTCTTCCGGTACTGGTGGTCGCGCACGAGCACTTGAAGGAGACTCGCGCACAGCGATTGCTCCTCGATAGAGTAGCCGGCGACCGCGCCACGCGCTAGCAGCATGTGCACCATCGCGTCATTGCCGACCGCCGCTGCGAACGAGAGCGGCGTGTGGCCGCTAAGCGCTGGATATGTGAGCAGTCGATGGACCTTGATGCGCTCCCGCGCGACTGCGAGCCCCTTCTCGACGACTTCCAGCTCCGAGCGCGCAGCATCGACCTCTTGCTGCCGCACGGGCAGCGACCGAGTCGCCACATTCATGGCAAAGGTGGCCTGCTGCAGCGTTGCCTGGGTCGCGTTCAGAGCGAGCGCCATCTTGCGCTTGCGCTCCACGAACGTCTGGCGCTCTGACTGCGAGCGGTACTCGCGGTCGACTCCTTTTACCCAAGCAGCCAGAGTATTGACGAGGTCGGTGCGGACTGCGTTCACAGTTGCGGTGACCGCGGTCGACGGGCGTCGACTTGCTCCCTCGCCTGGACCAGCGCCATCCAACGTTGCAGCGGACTTGTTGGCCATCTTCGCTTCGAATGCAGCCGCACAAGCCGCGAAAGCTGGAGAGCGCATGCACTCGCGCCGAACTTTGGCCATCACATCGGCCGAGATGCGCTGCGAGCGGTACCCGCGCAGGCGTCGAAGCAGGCTGCGGTCCATCAGCAGCGCCTGAGCAGTCTTCCACCACTCAACGTCGCTGTACTCGGTCGCATCCCGTCGGCCGCGAGGCAAGGCTCCGCACATGAGACAAATCGCCTTCATGACTACGAGCGCTTCTTCGGACGGGACGTGAGCGCTCAGCAAGCTCGCGACATCGTGCGCCGTGATCTCGCGAATCAGGCCAAGCATGTCGACTTCGAGCGAGCTCGACTCAATCATCGATTCCTCGTGGCATTGCTCGACGCGTTGGATCTGCCGCGCGCAGTTATCGACCAGCGCTGTGAGGTTAGACGCCGCAAGCGTCTTCGCCTCCGTGTCCGCAACGCTCTCGTCAAACAAGTGGACGGCAACCTCGAGCTTCTTCTGGACGTGCTCGGCGATAGCCTGCTGCTCGCGCAACTCACGCTCCAGCACTTCCTCAATGTTGGTCGTTGCTGCGGCTCCACCGTCCGACGCATTTGTACCCCTCGAGCTCGGTCTCTGGCCAAACTTGAGGCAGTTCGAGACCCAGTCGTAGTCGGAACACGCGATCGCAACAAAGAGCGCGTGCTGATCGCGTTCTAGCTCCGCCTGGGCTTCCAAGAGCTCCAGAACCCGCGCGTAGCTTGCAGCTTTTACATTCGACATCGTGCTGTGATGTACATCCGTTGCCTTGGCACCATCGCTCGCGCTCGACGTGCTAGCAGCACTTGCGGTGGCGAGTTCACGCGCCAGGGCGAGCACGCTCCTTCCCATGCGATTGGTATGGAATACACTCGCGCGATGATCCAGCAGCAGCTTCACGACGTCTGGGTTTCCGGCCATCGTCGCCTCCATCAACGCTGTGCGTCCTCGCGAAGTCTCCAAGTTGGCGCTGGCACCGAAGCTTAGCAGCAGCTTGATGATGTCTTGGTCTCCCAGTGCAGCTGCAAGCGCCAATGGAGCGAATCCGTTGCTGGCGAACTCAGCGTTGACTACGTTTGCCGACGCATCGTCGATGCTTTGGAGCAAATACGCGACCAGGTCGAGGTCGTGAGCCTTGATGGCGAACAACAGGGCGTTCTCGCTGTGCAGAGTGCAGCACGCGAGCTGTCGGCCCGACACCCAGAGTCGGATAGGGCGTTCGCACGCCTTGGCTCCCGTCCCGCACGGAATAACGCGTTGGCGACAGCGCTTCCAGTGTTCGTCCATCAAATAGGCTAGTATACGCTCGCGACACCCGAGTGAGCATTCCAATGCGCGCATGGAGCACTCGGACTGCAGGTGGGCTTCGAGCAGATGGTACGGGATTTGAAGCCCGCAGTGGTTTGGACACGGAACAAGCCGTCGAGAGCACTCCCCGTGCTCGTGAGCGTCTGCATCCGCGTCCTTTAGCTTCTTACCGCAGCCTCGACGACAGAAAACGAGTCGCTGGGCACACATGAGCGACTTGTGCTGCGCAAGGTGGTCGAACACGACGCGCTCACTACAGAAGGAGCAGACGACCACGCGCTTCTGGCACTCAAACAGCAAGTGGTGGGTCACTTGGTTGTACTTGAGCGCTTGTCCACAGTTCGCTGTGCATGGACCGAAGGTGCGCAGCGGGCATTCCTCGCGCGCGTGGCTGTCAAGGTCGCCAGCGATGACATACTCGTCACACGTTGGACATTGTACAAGTCGCTTAGTGCACGCGGTTGTCTCATGGTTCGTAGCGTCCCGCCAAGCGACTTGGAGCGGGCAGCCGAGGAGACAGGGTCGAGGGAGAGCTTGGCACCCAACGCGCTCGTGGTCACCCAGTGATCGGATCGGTATAGACTCGCGACAGTGCCCGCATGACACCGACCGGAGGCTGCAGTTCGTCTCCTCGTGCTCTGCAAGGTGCGTGAACGGCATGACGTCGCCACAGCCAAGACGACAAGCCGCATTGCGCAGACCGCAACGCTTAGCAAGGTGCACCGACACGGTGTGGAATGGCAGTCGCTGGCCGCAGTTGAGTGGGCATGGGACAAGACGATGCGCGCACTCGTGCTCGATATGGTGAGCCACCGCATCAGCGCGCACAAACCCACAGGTGAACGACTGAGCACTCGTGTCGCTTGCAGCCGATGGGTGGGGCACAGCCGACTGCACTGAAGCGTCGATGCCAGCACTGTCCGTGTTGAGTAGATCGTACTCTCGACGCGTAAGGGATCGCCACTTCACAGAGCCGTCAGGAAACTGGATGAGGTGTGCTTGGCGCGAGGCATCGAAGTTCAGCACCGTGCCGCATATCGAACCCGCAAGCTTGTCTGCCTCCAGTGTCTGAAGTTCACTCTCTAGTTGCTTGTGCAACTCGCCCAGGCAGTGCGTAAAGAATACTCGTGCGTCGGGATTGTGCAGCAACGAGAGGTCCATGAGAGCGAATGTGTTGCTGTCGACACTGCAGTTGGTCTCGTTTGTGCTGGTAGAGTTGTGCCAACGTTGCAACAGCTTCAGCGCGCTGGTCGACCGCTTCACGCGCTTTCGAAGTGCCTTCACGCTAACGACTCGGCATTGTTGGTGACCCATGTCCACATCAGACGTCATTGCGTCGGTGATGATCTCGCAGGCGCTGTCATAGATGCGAATTCGCTTGCCGCACAAGTCGAGAGGACATCTCGATAAGCGCTTTGAGCAATCTCCGGCGTCGCTGTAGCAATGAGCAGCGTGGAGGTGCTCTGGTAACGTGGTTGCCACGTTGTTCGGGTCAGAACTACCATCATCCGCGCTACCGACGACGCACGCGTTGGTGCACGGCTTCTTCTCGAGCATGCACTGCCATGCGTAGTGCTCATTAGCGAAGCAGGCAGGGATCTTGCCACTCAGCACACAGCCTTCATTCCGGCATGTCATCAGTCGGAATTTGCACTCGTTGTCCTCGTGGTGTATTCGCGCCTCGGGTGTCCCACCGATGTGTTGGTCGCATCCATGAACCGCCCACTTGCATCGCCGCTTTCTCAATGCACACAGCGTCGATACGTGGAACTCCATGTCCTCCACCTTCACGAGCATCCCGCATCCTGCTATCGCCTGCCCACTCGATCCAGTGCTCATCTCTTCCATCCTGTTAGACGAACTGAAGCTCCCGATACACTCTACCATCCTCTTCGAACAGTGCTTGCGGTAGTGGGTCTTTGCTTCCCGTGCGAGAAACGTCACTGGGCAGCCATAGTCACAGCTAACGGTCCGTAACGAACACTTGAGGCTCTCGTGGCCGTCGAGCTGGTCGAAGCACACCGTCGCTCCGCACCCCCGTCGGCATTCGACTAGACGTTTGCGGCAGTGAGTCTCGGCATGGTGTGCGCGATTGATGAAGACGATACGTTCTCGACATCCAAACTGAAGATTTGGGCACGGAACGAGTCGCTGCAGGCACGACAGTTCCTCGTGCTGCTGCTTGCTTTCGAAGGCGAAGAGCTCCTCACAGCGCTCGCACTTGACAGTGCGCTTGACGCAGTAGTGCGCTTCGTGAGTCGGCAGCACATCCTTGGGAGCAACAAAAGCGCATCCTTTATGTTTGCATCGAGTGGGTTGTGTGCGCTCTCGGTGGATAAGTACGTAGTCGCGGTGTGCTTTGGCACCATCGACAGCTGCGCGGAGCTGCTTTAGCACTTGGTCTGCCGGCGTTGAGCATTCAAGCTCATCACCTCGCTCTGCTGATCCGGTGCTGTCCCGCGCACTACCTAAACTCGAGATCTTCTCCTCTGCATAGTCAATCGCGGTCTTGTCATACTGATCTCGATGCATCACGAACCGCAGGAATGCCTCGTGCCATTCCGTTGCGGCGCCTGGCTGCTTGCGTCTTTGTTGCTCTTCTGGCACATTCGAAAGGCTCGAGGCGCTATTGTCGTCGAAGGTTTCGTTCGGAACGGCAGGAAATGCTTGGTTGCGGAGCGCAATCAGTACGTGATGCACGATCTTCGGTTGGGAATTGCATGCAGCATGAATGAGCGCTGTCCGACCTTCGCGCGTGACTTGTGTTGCGTATACTCCAATACGTAATAGATGGAGCACGACAGCTTCGTGGCCGCAGTAACTTGCCCACGTCATGGCTGTATGCCTCAGTCTCGTCTCATGGTGCGGGTTGGCACCCATAGCTATCAGCTCTTGGACGGCTGCTAGATGTCCGAGCGCTGCGCATTTCACCAGAGGCGTCCATCCATCCCGCATCTCCACATTCACAAAGAACTGCAAGTGATGTGCGGTCTTGTCGACCGCTTCTGGCTCTGCTCGTCGGAGGTCGCCAAGTGCCTCAGCGAATGCCGTGGCATTCACGCATGTCGAGCGCAGAAAGTCGATGAACGCCTGATTGCTGAAGGACGGTTGGCCCAAGAACGATTGAGACGTCGTCACGTATGCGCTGTTCTGCGTTAGGATGTCCCAGCATTCCGCGATGCGCTGCTGCCGGTTGGAACTTGATGAATTGTGGAGAGCTTCACTCTTTTCCTTGGCCTCCAGCATACGAAGCGCAGCGTGGTTGTGGGTGAGCCGAGCCCAGTCAAACGCTGACTTCCCCGAGTCGTCACACGCTGAGAGGTCTGGATGGAGTTGGAGAACGAACTCGACCATGCTGTTATCGAAAACCGCAGTTGAAGGATCGTCGTAACTGGAAAGATCCGAGCAAAGATCGTCATTGTCTCGGCTCGACCTGGTAGATACGCGATATTTGTTGCTGATGCGCTTTACGAGCTTTTGCTTGGGGCTTGTGGTCACTCGTGGTAGCACTTGACCCCCCTTCGATGCCTCAGGTGTCAATATTGACGTCGCAATCGCCTTCATCAGTGGTGTATACCGATGTTTGTTGGCCTGGCTGATCGAAACACCGCTGCTTGTCACAATACGCGTCACGAATAAGTCATGGGAAGCATAGAGCATCAGGCATGCGTCCTTGGAGCACTGGGGGAGAGCATCTAAAGTCACAAAACCTACTTACCCCGCCACGATACGCTCGACTGCCTGCACGTCCTTGGCCGAGATTGCTGCTAACAGCGCCGTTTCTCCTCCAACTGTCTCGTAGTCAGCGGGCACGTCGCCGTTTGCGATCATCCACAGCACCACGCGAAAGTCGCGCCGTCTCAATGCTTCCTCATACTTGCGGTTCCTCTTTGTTGCCGCTTCCACCTTCTGGTCTGGTGAACCGGCACCAACAAGCGCCAAGGCTAGGTCTCCGTTATCAATATGCGCGATATCAATGTGACCATCAGTAGCACTAGTGCGAGCAACTGTCCGTCGCCGCCGCCGCCGTTGCTTGGCGCCGTACACTTGCTGCGCGTGGCGACTCAGCATATGTGCGACGGGTTGGCAGCCAACGACCGAGCGGCATCAAGATGTCACCTAGGAAGCAGGTGCTGGTGACTCTCAAGCTAAGCTTCAGCGATGCCTTGCGTGCAGTCTAATCAGTAGCAGACGCGAAGCACAGATGAGAGCGAACGACTTCCTCGCATGCGTCTTGAGTCGGCGGGCGGTGGTGGTGTATAATTTATCGGCGAGCCTCTCCTTGGTGCGAACGCGAAACTATATTTAGTATGAGGGCGGGGACAAGTTGGCTGGTAGCAGTCTTGGACGCTAAAGCGAGTGGCTTGCGCTGTTGCCAAGCTGTGAGCTGGCTCCGTGTGTCGTGGGTCTTGGCCTGGAAATTGGGCGTCTGTGCTTGCCGCTCGCGTATGTACTAGCAGCCGCAGGTCCCGACACGCCGGCTCACTCTTACGCTTCACCAGCAGCGCGTTGATGCACGACTATTGGTCGGCATTGGTTAGCTCACAGAAGCCGAGTCTGCAGCGCGAGCGGTGAGTCGAAGCGGCCTGCGTGGCTGTCTTGGAGCTTGGGCGAGATGAAGCGCCGCCCAGGTCTATGCTCTCGCCCGATCGAGTTCATGCCGCGCCGATTCTATTTCGTCATGACGCGCGAAGTCGCGACTTGCGTACTCCATCCGGCCAAGGCGGTCGATGGTGTTGGCGCCGTAGTAGAAGCCACAGCAACGTCCAGGCACAAGCCAGCACTTGCCGACGCATTCCCGTCCTCGCTACGATCGCTCTTTCCGCGAACTCCTGGTATTCAGTTCATTTCGCTTCATGACCAGATCTTGCGGACATCATCCAGGAGGCAGCGCGATGGAAGTGGAGACTGTGAGACTGATGAAGACAGCAAATTCGACTTGGGGATCCTGCAGACGCTTCGCTTCAACGACTTCCTCACTCGCATGCTCACATCGACGGCGTCTTCGCGTCCGAGCCCAATGCCAAGCGACTTTTCCAACGGGAGCAGCACCTCTGGTATCCACCGCAACAACCCTCACTACTTCTTCGTGCGGCGAGAGCGGCTGGCAGAGGTGGTGAAGGCGATCCACCTCATTTGCCGGTGGAGGTTGTTATACCTCGGGCTGTCTCCACAGGAGGCGCAAGCACCATTTGAGCATCTCCCGTTCCTATTCTCGACCTTCTTCGCTCCATGCTCCCGTTTCCAGCCACCAAACCTGCTCAGCTCCCTCATGGGAATCGCCAAAGGAGTTGCCTGCGATCTCCTCGTCCACACCGACATGGAGTCGTGGTGGCTTACTGACCTGTCGACGCCATCAGCAGCAAACGAATCGCACCATGATTCGAGTGCCGAAGACGATGAATGCGGCGAGGCAGATACTCCAACGCTGACTCCGATCTCAAGGCGATTTGTTGTTTGTCAAGCCAACGGAAGAACCACCAAGTCGTTGAGAGACGTTCGCACAAAGGTCTGCGACTCGAAAGATGGCGGCATCCCAGATGGAGGGGTGGACGAAGACCAGTCCATAGTCATACGGAATGACCAACACATTCGGCTTCTGGCATCGCGCCTCAAAAACGCCAACATCGCGCTGACAATTGTGCTGAACAGCCATGATGAGGTCTCCAGAGATGGCGGTGATGGCAGCAAATCCAACGATAGTAGATCGCCCTCATTGTCGGTAGCGTTGCGATCAAGCGGACTAGCTGTGCTAGACCTGTCGGCTCCACTCGACGCTGCTCCCGACTCTTTGGGTATCGACAGTGAGGAGCCTGACACAAGCAAGACAAATGCTGCATTGTCGTGCACAAGCGATGATCTCGTCATTGCGCGCTTCTTGGACGTGTGTGAGCAGACACCCGGCACGATTGCAGTGAGCTTTGAGCCATCATTAGCGGCAAGAAATGCGGACGCACCGGCCGATTCCGCCACAACCTGCATTGGATGCTACTTGATGAAGCACCACAGCTTTACGTCGCAGGAAGCAATCGGCTGGATACGATACTGCTGGCCTGACGACGTCTCCTTAGCGCGCCAACTCTTCCTCGATTACATGCAGCCGCGGATGTGGCGGGAAGGCGAACAGTTCCGGCGGCAGTTGCACGAGCGACAGCAACAAGAGGCAGCCGAAAGCGCAATGATGCTAGCCGATGGTGGAGCTCCGCGACTCGGCAGCCAAATCAGCATCGGTCGGATAAACCTGGGCAGAGATTCGTTGTTCGGGACGAAAGCAAGCGATCGATCCGACGATGGCGACCGTGACAGTGACCAGAACGAGCGGGCGCGCTACAACCGGGCTAACCACCACCGCCGGTCGCATCTGTCGCTGCACCAGCACCTCCAATCCAGTCAGCAGAATCTATACGGCGACAACGGATCGCCAGTTGATTGCAGTCTTGGACTGGCAGACGAGCACTGCGATGACCACGCGCCGCGATCCATTCCGTCTGCGTCCTCCTTCATTGCAAGTCAGTCGGTAATAGGGAAACAGCGGCGGCCAATGACCCAAGGCAGCGCTATCAGCGCGCGGCGACTGCACCGGCCAAGCGACGGCGCCGGCTACGCTCGCGCCGACTTCTCGCTGCTGCACAAGTTCGTCCACCAGACTGCCGCTCCACGAAGCGGCAGCGCCAGCAGTAGCAGCAGTAGCAGCATTGATGCCGGTGCGCGTGCTATCGCAGCTGGTACCAGCGGTCTGGCAGTCGGATCCGCGATGGCTGCCGCTGTCGCGCGGGCTGCCACCGTCGAGACCGCGGCGCTTGCGAGGAGGACAGCCGATGTGTCCACGTAGCGACCGGGCTTGTCAGCTTCGTTCGCTCCTCCCCTCGTCGCCTTCTATTCGATGATAACCTCCACGGGAACACGCGGCTATCGTTCTCCTCAGCAATGTGGGGCCTTGTATTGACGGCATCTTGACGATCTTCTCTCTGGTAGCACCTACCACGGAGCGAAGTGCTGGATGGGCGATCCGGCGCACCGCTCGACCGCGCGCTCCGCGATCTCCATCACGCGCGCGTGCACCTGCTCAATGGTCTCGGTCGCGTCGAGCACGTGCCACGGCGCGGCGCTCGCGCTCTGCCGCTCCTTGTCCATGATGGCGTGGAAGTTGGCGCGCACCTTCTCCTGGAACGGCGTCGTCTCGTACCGCTCCTCCCCGAAGCCGTCGCGCGCGGCCGCGGCCGCCACGGGCGCGTCCAGGAAGATGACGGCGTCCGGCTGCGGGAGTCCGACCTCGGGCTGCCAGCACCAGTCGAGGCTCATGCCAGGCTTGGCGGCCGAGAAGGCCACGCCGCTGAACGAGTAGCGGTCCACAACCACGTGCACGCCGCGCGCGAGCAGCTCCTCGAGCCGCGCGGCCGCCTCCCACCGGTTGGCCGAGAAGAGCAGGTGGATCGCGCGGTCGTCCATGGCCACGGCGCTGGACGTCAGGTACGCGTTGATGGACTGCCCGATGGCCGTCGACCGGTCCGGGAAGTGCAGCTGCTGCGCGCCACCCGAGGACGCGGCCCTGGCCGCCAGCGCCTCGCGCAGCAGCCGCGTCTGCGTCGTCTTGCCGCACCGGTCGACGCCCTCGAAGAGCACGAACACGCCGCGCTTGCTCATGGCTCGCTCGTTGGCGATCCGAAAGTGTACCCCGAGGTTACGAGCACGCTTTCAAAGCGCGCCTTCCAGCGACCCAATGGGATCGCGAGAAGAAGTAACTACCTCATCGGTGTATCGAGAAAAAAGGGCGGGAAAGCCGATCCGCGCATGATGGAGGCGCCTCCTCCGGCGCCGCTCTCGTGCCGCTGCAAGGTCGGGCGGTGCCCGGAAGAGGGCTGCATGCGGTGTCCGCGCTGCGAGTGCGAGTGCGACGGCCGGACAGTCGCGGAGAAGCTGCGGAAGCGTAGCCGGCGGCGCTCCAAGGCCGCGTTCGCCGAGGCGATCGCCAAGCGGCCGCGGACCTCGCGCGAGCTGCGGCCGCACGCGCCGGTGGCCTACGCGGTTCCGTCTGATTCGAACGCGTCGGACGAGTCGGACGAGTCGGACGAGCGCGAGCGCAAGCCGCGCAGGCACTGGAACTTTATGAGCGCGTTCGGGTTCTCGGACGACCGCGTCCGGCACATCCGGCGGCACATCGGCGCGGCCGAGCTGCGCGCCGACCCGGACACGTGGGACGCCGCCCGTCTGGACTGCGGCAACTACGAGCGCAAGGCGCGGGCTGCCGTCATGGACCTGTACACGGAGGCGCTGCAGCTCGTGGCAACGGAGGTGTGCGGGTCCGAGGCGGCCGCGGCCTCGGTCGGGTTCTTCAAGAAGCAGGTCATCGCGGGGACGGAGGACAGGAGCGCCGTGAATAAACTCGTCGCCGACACGCGCCAGGAGGTGCTGCGCCCCCTGGGACGCCTGATCGCGGCCTCCAAGAAGGGGTCGGTCGAGCGCCGCGTCATGCGCGCCATACTGTGCCAGACGTTCTCGACCCGGGAGGTCGACGAGCTGGCCGAGGCCGTGCCCGGCTTCTCCGTCAGCCGGTCGATCTTCACCAAGAGCAGGCGGGACTACGACATCCTGGTTGAGGACGGCGTGTTCAGCGAAGACCGCACGACACGGACGCGGTTCGACCCGGCGGTGGTGGACCGCGCGATCGACGCGCTGCTGTCGCGCCAGAACGTGTCGCACGTGTCGTTTGGGGAAAAGCGCGTGAACGTGGACGGCGCCGTGGTCTCGTTCCCGGCGATCCGCCGCAAAAGGTCAGTCCGAGACATCTACGACGACTACAAGGCCACGCACGGCGACGACGTCGTGTCCAGGACCACGTTCTACCGCCTCGTGCGTCTGGTTACTTGCGGCGACATGACGTCGCGTCGCGACACGGACGCGCTCACTGGCGCGCTCTTGGAGGACAGCATCAGTCGGCTGCTGCGCATCGTGTCGGACCATCTGCCGTCGGAGAGCCGAGAGCTGGCTGAAAAGCTCGCGCTTATCAAAGACTGGCTGCAGTACGGATTCTGCGACCCGAGAGGGCCATCCGCTGGGTGCCCGCAGCATGACTCGCTGTTTCGCCTGGCGAGCGGCTCGGAAGGCTCCGAGGCGCGCGCAGTTACCTGCGTTCCGTGCTTACAGATGCATGCGTTCCAGGCGTACATCAAGCAGAGTTTAGGCGATCAGCACGGGGTTGTCGACGACTGCTTCCAGAAGCTGGACATGTATACGGCGTACCAGCTTCGAGTGCTCAACCAGCAGACTGCGATTGACAAACTGTTCGAGAATATGAAGGCGCGGTGTCTGGAGACTGGCACGAGCAAAGAAGCGCTCGTGGTGATCAACTTCAAGCGCACAGTGGCGCCGATGTATTACCGCGCGAAGCCAGGAGCCGACGCCGACGGTGCAGGAATGAGTTGGCATAGCGCGATGGTCCGCTTTTGGTCAACGGAGGAGTCGGCAGAGGCGCAGGCTGTGGAGTCAACGGTCTACTTCGACCACGTCGCAGCGCACACAGCAGACAAGACTGTAGTCGTTGCTCTGCTAGAAGCAGTGATTGTTTCTATCAAGCGGGACCTGCCTCACATCACCAGCATCGCGGTTCAAAGCAATAATGCGAGCTACTACCAGAGCTCACTCTTGGCGGTGCTCCTGCCGATCCTGGGTGCTGCGAACAGTCTCCCAGTATCGCGGTTCATCCACACCGAGTCTGTCGATGGTAAATCCCCACTCGACGTGCACTTCGCCCGTGCTACGAAGAAGATTGTCGCGTGGATCCAGCACGGTAACAACTGCACTGCTCCGTCGCATCTCGTCGAGGCCCTTGCATCGGATGGTGGACTACCCAACAGCATCGCCCAGCTCGTCGAGTACGACAACCAGCAACTCGAGCAATTGGTGGATCAGGCGGTGCTGACTGCGAGCTCGTTCTCGAAGCTCTCTGGTGCGGCAAACGACATCCTGTACGCCTTCCCGGAGCTCGAGCAAGAGCTGGTCACCTTCTCGTCAAGCCCCAGCTATAGTTTGCGCTCCTTCTCTTACTCTGACGTTGGCGATGGCATCGAGATCGAAGTCCGTCCTCAAGAGGACCGCTGCGTCACTGCGAATGCTTCAACCGAAGTAGAAGTGATCGCTGAAGAGGGAGACGATGAAGACTGTCGCGATGAGCTTGTCGGTCTGCCAGACGAGGAAGGCGCCGCCGAGGACAGTGAGCTGGACGACGACGACAGCGAGGTGGACCACGAGGCCGTGTTCCCCAGTGTTGCGATCGGACGCATGACTCGTGTCAAGATCGTCACGATCGCGCAGGTGCGTCTACGTGATCGCAGATGGCCGCCGACAAGCTCGACAACGCTGCTGCCGGTGTCTCGGCCGGGTTCCCAGCCGCGCGTGGAAGAGGAGAAAGACATCTTCGCATACTCCAAGCGGTTGCTGCACGAGCGGTTTGTCTCGGGTCGTCTGGCCGCCTTCTCCTCGTCGACGCTGCTCGACCAAATGGCGCGGCTGTGCGACGGCATTTACGTCCGAGCCGGTGGCCCGAAGCTGGTCGTGCACGCTGGAAGCGCTCGCCGGCCTGTGCACGCAAACCCATACGGCGCCAAGTACATGGCTGCTTTCCAAGCGGACATCCAGCAGATCATCAATCCCAGCGGACAGCTCCGAAGGTGGGGCAAACAGGCGCCGCTGCGCGTGCTGGAGGTGCTGCAGTACAAGTACCCGGGGCGGTACGATCTGCCTGGCGAGAGCGACATCCGCGCCGAGATCGCCGGGCGTCGGTCCAGCGTCGTTCACGTCCCGCCGTCCAAGGAATATCGCCGCAAGCAACGACAGCTTGTGACAGCCCCTCAATCTGGAGAGGGCGACGAGGCGAGCGGGGCTAAGCGCCGCAACCCGCTGGCCGCCGAGTACTCGGTCTTCTTGGAGAGCCTCGTGGCCGGCACGCCCGGCGTCAAGCCTTTGGAGGCGCTGCAGGCGTTCCGCGAGAAGTTCCCGGACGCGACGGACGTGCCGGACGACAAGGTCAAGGCCAAGGTGTCCAACCTCAAGACCAAGGCCCAGCTGCAGCGCCGCTTGCATCCACAGCAGGTGCGGGATACCGATGATTGCGGGTGATGTGTATGAAACTCGCGTGTTAGTCCGGGTGGACAGGTACGAATCAGCTCAACAACCCAAGCAAGCGCGTTATCGGGTCGTGTCAACGTCAATTACTAGACTGCTCCCAGCGCCACGCGCTCTAATAGTACGTGTTGTTCTCGATCCAGCCGACGGAGCGCTTGATGCGGCCGGTGCGCGGGTCCACGTACGTGCGCGACGTCTTGCGCAGCATGAACTTGCGCATCTCGTCGTAGCAGAAGATCATGAGCGAGAAGGGCATCGCGCAGAACCAGTGGGTCAGGCGGATCGACTCGGTGCGGAACACGTCCTGCAGGAACCCGAGGTAGCAGAAGGCGATGCCCACGATCGTCTCGAACACCATGCCCATGTTCAGCACGCTGTTCTCCATGCCCTGGTCCGTGATCGACAGCAGCCGCGTGCGGCACACGAGGATGTTGGCCCACTGGGAGACGATAATCGCGATGAAGTACGCCGTCTGCGTGACAGCCAGCGCGCGCTCCTGCATCATGCGCGACATGATGTTCACGTGCGTGCCGTCGCTGTCCACGCGCGTGAAGCCCGCGCGGAAGTCGTTCAGGCAGTCGTCGCCGGAGCAAGCGGGCTTGCCGTCCTCCTGGACCACGGCGAACAGGTACGCCGCCGAGTACCGAGTGCCCGACAGCTCAAACGTCGTGGAAGTCATGTTGCCGTCCGCGCTGACGAGGTTGACGACGGCGCCCTCGAAGGCCTCTTTGCTGGCACTCGGAGCACTGACGGAGCCGTCTGTGTCCGAGGCACTCGTGATGCCGTACACGCCAATCGGCTGATACGTCATGAACACGTCGCTGATGAGCTTCGGGTCGAACCCAGTCGCGCTCGAGTCGCTCACGTCCCACCACAGCCAGTGCTTGTTGAAGAAGTGCGAGCGACGCGCGCGCATCGGCAGGTACGGGCGGTATCCGTTTTCCCACGCGGCCTGCATGGCCTGGTACGTCACGACGGATTGGCCAGCCGTGTAGTCGTGGTACGAGCTAACCTCCTGGCGATCGTACCCGCTTGGCTTCGAGTTGGAGCCCTTGAAGTTGAACAGCGGGAACTGGCAGTCCTTGATCTCTCCGTCGTCAGCGGCGCGCCAGAACACGCGCGCGTCGTAGACCGAGCCGCCAGCAGGGATGGTGGCGTTGTAGTCGCTCTCGCACACGGGCTCCTCGCTCAATCCCAACGACGTCCACTCGCCATTGTCATGGTGTCGGCCGCCAGGAGTGCAGAACTCACCGCCAGTCGTCTTGCACCACAGCACTTGCGTGCCGAAGCGCGAGTCCAAGCCAAGGCCAGGGAGAACGGACGGTGGGTACCCGTAGTCGTTCATCACCGTGTAGTACGTGAACATGCCGGCTGCCGCCTCGATGATGCCGATCTGAAGGTACGAGAAGAAGATGAGCTTCTTCGTCACCAGGCGATCCACTGCGGCATTGCGCGGCGCGCGAGCCATGATGTCGCTCTCCGCCGTCTCGTACGCCATCGAGATGGCCGGCACCATGTCTGTTCCGAGACAGATCGCGAGCATCAAGACCGTCGTGAGCGGGAGCGGGATGCGGAGGATGATGTTGAGCAAGAAGGGCACGAGCTCCGGGATGTTGGCCGCCAGCGCGTACGCGATCGATTTCTTGAGGTTGTCGAAGATAATGCGTCCCTCTTCGACGCCACTCACGATGGAGGCGAAGTTGTCATCCAGCAGAATCATGTCGGCCGCCTCCTTCGACACTTCCGAGCCCATGATACCCATGGCGACACCAATGTCCGCCTTCTTCAGTGCAGGCGAGTCGTTCACGCCGTCGCCAGTCACTGCCACGATCTCCTTGCGACGCTGGCAGTTCTCGACGATAATGAGCTTTTGCTGCGGCGACGTACGAGCGAAGACGATCTGGGAGTGGTCCAGGATCCGGTCCCATTCCTCCACTGGTGTGTCGAGGCTGATGTCCCAGCCGGGAACCACGATCGCAGGCGCCGTCGACGGGTCCTCCCAGCCAATGTCTCCCTTTTTGAGGCCACGACTGGCGTTTCCCTCTTCGATGTCCTCCTTCGTCGGCCCCCACAAGATGCCGACCTTGTGCGCAATAGCCTTGGCCGTCACAGGGTGGTCGCCCGTCACCATGATCACTCGAATGCCGGCCGTCTTGCACTTCTCGACCGCGATCGGCACTTCTGGACGCGGCGGGTCAATGAGAGCCATCAATCCGATAAAGCACAGCGGTTCTTCGGCGTTCGGGTGCGGCGTCGGGATTCTGTCGTAGTCCACGTTGGTTTCGCCGAGCGGGAAGTTCGGGTTGTCCGTGTTAAAGTTGTAGTTCAGCGGGTACTTGCCCGCGTCAAGAACCTTCTCCGCGAAGCCGAGTACGCGCATGCCGCGCTTTGAAAGCTGCAGCTGCAAGTGCTCGATCTCCGCCAGCCGAACGGGCGTGAGCTCCACCTCCTCTCCGTGTATCAAGACGGTTCTGCACCGAGAGATGATGCGTTCGGGGGCACCCTTCATCACCAAGAGCAGAGGCTTTGAGTCATCGTTCTCCTGCTTGTGGATCGAGACCTGGTACTTGTTCTTCGAGTTGAACGGGATCTCCTTGACCTTCTTGTTGGCGCCGCGGAACTCGATCACGTCGCGCTTGTCTTGGCAGAACTTGATCATGGCCGACTCGGACGCGTCGCCAATCGTCTCCCAGTTGATCTTGTCGCCCGACCGCAGCGGGACCGGTGCTCCACGGTTCACAACGATGGACTCTCCGGATCCGGACATGACCTTCTCGAACTTGGAGTCCTCGTCGAACACCGCGTTGTTGCACAGCGTCGCACAGCGCTGCAGGTGCTGGTAGGACACGTCCTCGAGCGAGTAGTTGCCGACCGGCGTGATCGAGCACTCTGCGTCCCAGATAGCGTTGTCGTACACGATATTCGCGACGGTCATGACGTTCTGCGTCAACGTGCCCGTCTTGTCCGAGCAAATGCACGTGGTGCTCCCCAGCGTCTCGACGCCCTGGAGGTTCTTCACCAGCATGTGCTTCCCCGCCATGCGCGTGGCCGCAAGGCTCAGGCAGACGGTGACGGTCGCAAGCAAACCCTCGGGGACGTTCGCGACGATGACGCCGATCATAAAGACGAGATTCGAGATGACGGGTGTGCCGATCGCGAAGCCGACGACGAGGAAGAAGACGCCAATGACGACGGCCACGAGCGCAATGACGCGCACGAAGTGGTCGATCTCCCTACCGATGGGCGTCTGCTCGGTGCCAGTCGACGTTGCGAGCCGCGCGATCCGGCCCATCACGGTCCGGTCGCCAATGTTGACGACGAGCCCCTTGCCCGTGCCCTGCGGGATGAACGTGCCGAAGAAGCACAAGTTCTTCGTCTCGAGCGGGTTCTCGTCCGTGCACTCGGGGATGCGCTTGATCGGCTCCGGCTCGCCCGTGAGCGACGAGTTGTCAACCGTCAGGTCGTCCGAGCACTCGATCAGGCGGATGTCCGCGGGCACCTTGTCTCCGCCCTTGAGCACCACGAGGTCGCCGCGCACGAGCAGCGACGCGTCGATCTTCTGCGACTTGCCCTCGCGCACGACCGTGATCATCGTCGGCATCATGCTCTTGAACGACTCCATCAGGTTGTTCGACTGGTAGTTCTGGTAGTACGAGAAGGACCCGGTGACGAGCACGACGAGCGCCAGGATGATGCCCAGGTACAGGTTGTCCACCGAGTACTGGATGCCGTAGCTGACGAAGCACATGAGCGCGCCGGCCCAGAGCAGCAGGCAGAAGAAGCTCGTGAGCTCGCGCCAGTACTTGAGCCACTCGGGCACCTTCTTGGGCGGCGTCAGCTGGTTCAGGCCCTCCGTCTCGCGCCGCATGTCGACGCCCTCGAGCGTCATGCCGTGCTGCGTGTCCGTCTGCAGCTCGGCCGCGAGCTCCACGACGCTCATCTTGTGCTCCGCCATGACGAGCTCGCGCTTGGCGTCGTCCTCGGAGCCGGGCTGCGCCACCGCCGCCGCCGCCGAGTCCTTGGGACGCGCCGCCTTGGCGGCCTGGCGCCGCCGCTGCTTGCGGCTCTCGATGCGCTGCCGCATCTCCTCCGTCGCCGCCACGATCTCGGCCGACGACCGCACCGACGACCGCCGGCGCGGCACTGCCGGTTCGGCGTCCTCCATGCGCGCGTACTGCTGCCGCGGCGTCCCGGGACCGTCCGCCATTATCGTCGGTCGAGAGTCGACGCTGCACTAGAGAAGCCTGGGTTGTTGGACCACCACGACTCGCCGCCCACCACTGCTGTGATACTGGGACGTGGAGGAGACTCGGTCGAGCCTGGTCGAGCCTAGTAGAACCTGGAGAGACCTGCGGGCTGCGGCGCGTCTTGGCGAATGGACAAGGCGGCGAGAAGGGAGGGGAAGACTCGCGGAATGAATCGTGTGGTGCACTCTATAGACAACAAGGGGGGCTGCGCGTCTACACGAGTGTGGTACGGCATCACGCTTGCTTGAAGTTTACGGGACGGAGATACACTCCAAGTGTATACCGTGTATACAGATGTCCCGCATCGACAGAGGAGGACGATCCGGATGGGATCCGGATGGCGGGAAGCGTGGTTGGCAATCAACCCTGGAAGTACTGTACAGTACTGAGTACCGCGCAGGCGGTCGGGCCGACGCGGCGATGTGTATGGACCCTACCGATGAACTGATCACGGCGTTTTCGATGGGGTTCACTGGACCCTGGACTGTCCTGGGCTTCGCCACCGCCTTGATACTGTTGGCCCTCGGCGCACGCTCGATTGTGCGTCGATTGATATCCCAACGGCCGAGTGCGCGCGCTGCTTTAGTCGAACATTCGCTCGGAAATCCAGTCGCGAGCACCACCTAATTTGGATACACATGCGTTTTGTATGTCGGGTGCATGGAACTGTCCATGATATGCACCTTCTTTGTCGCTCTCTTGCAATTTGTATGATATGTATAGTTGTATTGTATACTATACGCGCCTCGTCTCAAGACTCCATCAACATGAATGAGACCAACCACAACATTCTCAATCAGGTCTCTGCACTGACGCTGGCGGACAGCATGTCGAACTCGTCCAAGTCGGTCGACTCGCGGTCGCTCGGGCCGACGATGGGGTCGTAGCTCGCAAGCAGCAGCCGCGTCTGCAGCTGGTGCTGCCGGTCCGTTCTGGACGCGAGCGCCGAGGCCGAGCCGGACTGCTTCTTCTTCTTCTTGCCGCGGAAGCGGCGGCGCGTCGTCGCCTTGGGCATCTCCAGTCGCTGTCCGAGCCGCCGGCATCGGCACGAGCCGTCCCCCGTGAGCATTGCGGTCGACTCGGAGTCGGCGCTGCTGTCGTCCTGAAACAGACGCGAGGACGCCGCCTTGCTCGCAGTAGACCGCCCGCCAGTGGTGCTCGAGTAGTGTCGCGACTGGCGCGGAGACGGATTCGATGCGCTGCCATTCTCGACCGAGTGCTCGTCGATGGCCCCGACCGGCTTCCTCGGCAGCGGCTGGCACAGGTTGACGTTCTCGTCGTCAAAGAAGTAGACAGCGCTCGAGCTCTCGAACGGACGCGCGTGCTTCTGGTGGTGCAGCAGCCCGGCGTCCATGAGCGCGTTGCCGACGCGCACGGCCTCGCCGGTAGATCGTACAAAGTTGAGCCGCTGCATCTGCTCGACTCCTTGCTTACCCGAGAAGCTGTACACGACGCCGGAGGCCTGTGCCTCAGTCTGCTGCTGTTTGCTCTCGACCGTCACATCGTCAAACTCTGCAATCATGTCAACGGCAAAGGACCCGCAGACTTCTTCCTGGACACTTTCGAGAACCGCCACGATATCACCCGCCGATGGACGCAACCGCGGGGTCTCCTGCCACGCACTCTCCATCACAGCACGGAGTCTCGGGTGGATACCGGCGTCGAGAACGGGTCGGTGGCCACTCGTCACGAGCTCAAACACGCGGAAGTGGTTGCCGTTCGCGCTTGGGTACTTGTCCTGACCCGGGTACAGTACGTCCCACATGGTCATGCCGAGCGAGAACACGTCGGCGGCCTCTCCGTACGCAGCGACACCCGCGCGGCCGTTGATCACCTCCGGAGCCATGTAGTCGACCGTCCCTTTCACAGTCATGGTCGGTCCAATGTCAGCGACTACGACCTGGATGTCCATCGCGCCTTTGGCGTCGCTCAAGTTGCTCGTGCGCCGCGAAAGCGCGCGGTCGCGTTTGCTGCCATTGCTGTTGATAGCAACCTGCTCGCGGGGGAGTGGACGCGACTCACCGAAGTCCGTCAGCTTGACAGTGCCCTCGCGGTCCACAAGGAAGTTGGCGGGTTTGATGTCGCGGTGCAAGAAGGCCGGGCGGAAGCTGTGCATGTACGCGGTGGCGCGCGCGGCGTCCAGCATGTACGCGACGTTAAGAAGCAGTTGCTGCCGGTTCGCGGAGAGCTGGTGCGCGCTGTTGTGCCGCGCCATGGCGCACATGACGTCCTCAAGGCTTCCCTGGCACAGCTCGGACACGAGGCAGATGGTGGGCGGGCAGATGCACATGCCGTAGAACCGCACGATGTTGGGGTGGTGTAGCGCGCCGCAGAGCGCCGTCTCCTGCGAGAAGCCGACGATCGTCTCGTCCGTGATCTCGACCGGCGTGTACACCTTGACGGCGACGGGCGTGGAGGACCGCAGTAGTCCGTTGAACACGATAGCGCTGGCCCCAGTGCCGATACGCGTCTTGAGCTCCAAGTAGGCGAAGTCGATGATGAACTTGCGGTGCATCTCGATGAGCACGTGGAGTCCCTTGGAGGAGACGCGCTCTGGGAGGCGGTTGCTCTGCTGGAAGAGGCGCTGGAGACCCACGGCGCGGTGGCCCATGCCGCGCCAGTGCTGCGTGTCGGCGACGAGCACGCGCCAGATCACGAGCGGGCACAGCGAGCCACACAGCAGGTTGGCGTACGTGAGGACGAAGCCCGCCTCGAGCTTGTCCTCGTGGAACAGGTCGTTGTAGGTGAACAGCAGTGCGTAGTAGACGTACGCAAACAGGCAGAACTCGCGCAGCGTGCGCTTGCTGGCTCGGAGCGGCGGGCGGACCAGGATGTACGTGTACAACAGGAGCATGGGCGACCGAACGGCCGTGATGACGGCGTAAAACTCCGTCTTGGGCCGGTACTTGGCCATGAACCAGGCGACCGGTATCGTGTACGTCGCCAGCACAAACGTGAGTAGCAGTGAGCGACGCAGCGCCGGCCCGGAGACGCTCGTTTGCAGCATGAAGACCACGACGCTGAGGAAGACGAACTGCCGGCCCGAGTAGAAGACCTCGGTCGCGAGCTTGGAGATGTCGTAAGTGTACAGCTCGATGGCGAGCGCCACGCAAAAGAAGGTCGTGTAGACACCCGTCGCGGCCGCGAGCACCCACAGCAGCGGCTCGAATGCTGGCAAGACGACCTTCCGAGCGGCCGACGCGTCGCCTCGGAGCGCCGAGTTGCGGTTGACGCGTAGATAGCCGATGAGCGCCACGCAGAGCAGGAACATGATACCGTAGCCGGCCAGCAGGAACAGCTGCAGCGTGTGGAAGCGCGAGGTCAGGAAGGCGATCATGGCGTGCATCGCCTGAGCCTCGGCCGGGCTTGGAGTCGCCACAGCAGGCGGGTCGGTCATTGTGGTGTTGGCAGCGCCAACGGACGACATGGTGACTGCTTGACGGCGCTGGCAATGCTGAAGCCGGGCGTTAGGCGAGGAAGAGCGAGAGTTTGGTTGTGAGAGGGCTCAGGTACGAGAGAAGGCGGCTCGCTGCTGGGAAAGGTGTCGTTCTTCTACGTTTTGCCATGAAACGAGCGGCGGCGAACGGGAGAAGACAGCGCGAGCGTCTCGATGAGAGCCAAGAGCCATTGGCGGCTGTATCTGGCGCTCACAGAGCTTGGGAAACGGAGAAGAACTCGCTCGTTGGCGTTGCTTAGAGCTCGATAATGGAGGGATCCAATGGCAGGAAACGGCCGCTCGACGGACCTGAAATGTAGCCATCCATTTCAAGACAGGATTCACTCAATTCTATTGGTTAATTTATCGATCTCACTCTTATTTTCCATTGGGTATAATATGGACTAGCAATGTGATTGGCTGAAACGATTGTGGTTGAAGCTCGACTTGAAGATGTTGAAGCGCCTGAATCGCTGGAAACCCATGTCTCGAGTTTGCTCCAACACATCACAGGCGCCACTCTTCCTCCATGTACACCACAGAAGCGGTTGAATTGGTCGAAAAAGGGTCCTCGTGGCTGCTTATTTGGCGCCATGCTTCTCCTCCGTTGAGAGTGGGGAGACGATTGCCAGCGGTGGAAGCGGCGTTCATCGCTTTTCTATTCAGCGCGACCGAGTTGACGAAGCAACTGCGACGAGGAAGGATCCAGCTGTGAGCTGGACGCCCTGGTATCGCTGCGGACGCGTCGACGATTCCCAGCGCAGAAGAGCGTGCAAGATGGGTCGTGGCAAGTGCATAACAAGCGGCATCTTATCCGCCGTGGACGTGGCCCGAGCCTTATTCCGAACTCAGAACTCAAATCGTTGCCGCAAGCGAGCCGTGCTCTCTGCTGCCTGTTCGGCCGAAAGGCCGGGGATGACGCACGCGTTCGGCTCACCTTGTCGCACTGCGATCAACAACACGCTCCGCTTTCATCCTAAGCATTGCACTGGATGCTGGCGACCCCTTGCCAGACGAGGCGTTAAGTGCAGAAGCCCTCGCCTTTCAGCCATTCGATGTTGAAGCGCTTTGCTGGGCAGTCAGGAGTGGCGCCCACAGGGTCAAACGCGTTGCTCCGGCAGCATCGAGCGCCGCCGAGCCTTCTCCGTCCGGCTTCAAGTTCGCTGCTTGAAGTGGAAGACGCGATCAACTCGCCGAGGGTGTGCGACATTTTACGGCATAAAAGTGAGATGTACGCTATTCTGATTTGTGACACCTCATAAATCCGTCCATCGTCGTCCAATTGCGCGACCCGATCTCGACGGAAAAGCGAGTGAAGCGGCTGTCCAAGACCTTATTTTGGCGTTGGCACGCGCTCATGCTGGCATGTAAGTGTGTGTGTGGATTCACGAGTGAGAAAAGAGAGCACACAACCTGGGGGTGGCGAAGCCACTTCGACTGATTTCTCCCCTCCAAGCTCGGTGTGTTCCTTCCGCGCGCTTTTCTTTTCTCGAAGTTCTTTGGTGAGATTTGAAAAAATAGGCAAACTCTCCCCTAGTCGGCTGACCAAGTTGAAGTTGTTTGTGTTGATGGCTCTGATTGGCCAAAATATCTAACTTCAACTTTCTCGGATTGGCGATAATTGTGCATTACGGCCGACGATTGGACAATTGTCGGGAAAAAATGGGCCGTGCGAAAGGGTACGGTCAGGACCGGAAGAACCATGGCTCCGCCCGCCACTCCGCCCAGATCACGATCGCCTGGAGAGTGCGAAGCGCGCCGGCCGACGCCAGCTTCAATTTGCGCGCTCATTCGGCAAGAAGAAGGCGCGTTGAAGCCCCGCGGAGGAGCTTGAAGCGGCCCGAAGAAGGTGCGCAGTCTGACTTGGTTTCAGTATGCCTCGGCCGCCCCCACCAGTCGTTCGCTCGCTCGCTCAAGGGCGGGCGGCAGCGCACGGTTCGCCCAGCTGGAGCGGTTGGGGGAGGCGCGCGCTGCGTGGCTGACTCCCGATTCCCTCCCTCCCTCGGTCGCTAACGCGGATGCTTGCTTGGTGGCGGGTTGTGTGCGCAGACAAAGCCATACGCATAGTAAGGGTAAGTCATTCTCTTGTCCCCCTCCCTCATTACTGGAAGAGAGAGAGCGAGAAGAGATGGAGCGAAAGAGAAAACGTCGGCGCTCCATATGGGCGGCTGCTCCTTTTCTGCGAGCGCGCGTTGAATGGCTGAGCTGACGAGTCGCACGACCTAATACCTGCGCGTCTTGTTCTCGAAAGGGTTGGACTGGCTGTACTTGAAGCGCCCGCGCGCGTTGTTGCAGTCGAGAATCCGCCAACTTCAAACTCCTCGCGACGCCCGCGCCCCCGGCGGCTTGAAGCTTCCACGCCTGACGTCGGACGCGCGCTGCTAGGCGGGCGGGCGAGCGCCAGGAGCGAGCGCACAGGTCTCAGCCGGGAAAAATAGCGGACGAGACGATGCTAACGATGCTGAACGCGAGCCCGCGCGCGAGTCGGGAGCTGATCGCGGCCGGCGCCTCGGCCGGCGGCGGCAGCGACCAGGAGAACTACGCGCAGGACGCGCAGGCGTTCGGCCTGCACGCGCAGCAGCCGCAGCAGTCGCTCCCGGTCCAGGTGTCGATGGCCAAGAGCGGCGACGCCGCGATGTCGGTCCGGCCCGAGCCGCGCGCGATCGCCGTGCGAGGACTCGCGAGCGCCGGCGGCGCGGCGAGTAGCAGCGCACGGAGTGGCGCGCCCAGCAAGCAGACGGCGAGCGCGGCGCGGCGGGAGAAGCGCTCGACCAAGTCCAAGTGCTCGCCCGGGCTGCGCAGCGGCAAGTGGACGCCCGAGGAGGAGGCGTTCACGAACACGATCATCCACTACTTCAAGCGCGGGCTGCTCGACATTGAAGACGGCACGTCGCTGCGCTGGTACCTGGCCAAGCGCCTCAACTGCGAGGCCATGCGCGTGACCAAAAAGCTCAAGGGCAACAGCTCGATCGGCAAGCAGATCTTCCGCGCGCTTGAGATCTCATCGGAGAACCGCATGGCCATCATGCACGCCAGGGACGAGCTCGCGATGCTCGAGAAGCAGTTCCTCGAGTCGCTCACTGCGCTCGGACAGGTGAACGACCCGCGGCCAGTCAGGTCGGCAGCGTCGAGCGGCATCAGGCTCATCGGCCCGGACGGCGAGTCGCTGCAAGACGACGCCAACCTGCTGCTGCACTTCTTCGTCGGCGCTCACGACGCTGTGGACCCCGTACTGACGGACGGGAAGCCGCGCGAGGACGAGCAGGACTCGAGTCCTAGCAACATGAACCTGAGCGTCCAATTGAAGCTCGACAAGAAGCGGCCGTTTGCGAGCGTTAGCCAGTCGGCAGCGACCTCGACCGCGTCCGCGGCGTCCTCAACATCTGCGAGCGAGAACCCGGACGAGGCCGCGCCGTCGCCGAGCAAACGCCGGTCGGTCAAGATCGAGGACCTCATGGACTGAGGAGCGCGCGCCTGTGCACGTTTGACAGCCCCCGTTGTCGTCGTTTTACCTATTTAGATGACCAAAAGAGCTGCAAGGGGCGTGTGGCAAGCGCGCGAGGCGCTCGACAGCGCTTCAGGGGTCGAGGATGAACCGGTCGCGTGTGCGCGCTATAAACCCAAGAACCCAACTGTGCCATATCGAAAGAAGGCGCCACGCGAGCCGGATTCCCTCCCCTTGAAGCCCGAGCCTGCGCGCGTGAACGACGACGTGCCCGTGGTCAAGTTTTGTGGGTCTGCCCGGATCGGTGTGTCTTCGTGCTCGCAAGGACGCCACGCGTGTCTTGCACTTCCTCCCACACACTGTACATGCTACGCGATTAGATCTCATCCAATAGTACACGGATGCTCTGTTTCCCACCTCGAGTGTGTTGGCATGGGCGTCGTTGGACGCAGTTAGTGATGCTGGGACGGACCGAGGCGCCGTGGAGTGCTTGCCGAGGCGTATCCTCGCGCGGACACCCACGTTAGTATCCACTTCAAGTTGGTGAGCGCGTACTTGAGCGCCTTGGTCCACTCGTTGTGCTTGTTGCGCAGGTAGAGCACCGAGTACCCACCGACCGAGTGCTTGGACACCTTGTACGGCAAGCGCATCGACCGGTCCCGCGCCTCGACGTACGAGACGAGTTGCCCCAAGCAGATGACCCAAGCGCCGAGCCCCAGGTTCAGGTGCGACTCGGCGAAGTTGTCATGGTCGGACCCGTGCAGGCGGTACTCCATACGCACGTCGGTCGTCCGGATCACTTTGGATAAGCTCCCTAGCAGCACGAGCTTGAAGCTAGAGCAGCAAGCGTTGCGTGCTAAGTCCCGCGATCTTTGACACCGACAAAACAACAACGAGAACGTACTCGGAGAACTCAAAGCCGACCGCGTTCGCCAGCGTCTGAAGCAGCAGCGCGCATTCCCCCAGCGCAGCATTGATCTCGTTCCACTCGACCGGCTGCGCGGTCGTCTGGCCGAGGCGGAACTGGTTGATCGTCCCGTACACGCCGCTGGCTCCGATCATGAACATGTCGTTCAGGGTGTTGACGAACTTTACATGCGCGCCCTTGGTCTCCGCTGCCTCGATCTTGGCGATCGCCGTGTCTCGGATCTCCCGGAACGCCTCCTGCTCCAGCTGCAGCTCGTTCAGCTCCTCCCACAGCGCCAGCTCCTCCTGAACAAGCGCGTCCTCCTCCAGTTGCAGCTCTTCATGTTGCTGCGCAATGTCTTCGCGCTCCTTCTCCATCATGGCCAGATTCTCCTCCAGCTCCGCCGCCTCTTTGTCATACTAGCCGAGCACCGACACGGTAAGTACTGATAAAAACACCACACCCTTGGCTACCTATGACACTCACAAACTGGACTTTGTCCAGAATTGGGTCGACTTCCGTGCTCCGCGCGGACGAGCTCGACGAGTGCAAGTGCCCAACGAAGCTTCGCTTCTCGTAGCGCGCCAACTCGGCCTGACTGCCTCGGTTTGGCGCGCGACAAGCGCATTAGACACTCGGCTCAGTAGATAGAGACCACCCTCATGCAGAAGCGACGGACCTGTCAATGATCCCGAGCATCGAGTCGACGCACTCCTTGCATACTGGCGTCGTCACTGGCGCGCCGGAGCTGAGAGCGCAAGCGCCGCACGGCAGGAGTTAGCATTAACGGAACGAGAGCGTAAGAGCGCGAGTGAGCGTGGGTGCGTACCAGTGCGCGTGGTGCGTTGTCAGCAGCTGGACCTGCCGGTTCAGGTCCGCGAGCGTCGGAACGTCCAGCGCACTCTCCTCCAGCCCGATCCTGCCGCTCAGCGAGCCGCGGAGCCCGTCGCTTCGCCGGTTGCTTGCGGACGAAGCCCGGCGCGCCGAGCGCTGCTGCTGCTGCTGCTGCTGCTGGCGGAGCGACAGGTTGTAGCGCGCGCTCGCGTACAGGTCCTCGCCGAGCTCGAGAAACGGCGCGCTCGCGTCTTCCGGCCCGAGCGTGCCGGGAAAGCCGCCGGGCGCCGCGAACTTCTGCATGAGCAGCATGCTCTGCGAGGCGCTCGCCGTCGGCAGCAGCACGTACGACTCGCCCAGCGCGGGGCCTGCGCGCGCGTCAGTGGGTGGGGGGAGGCAACACAACGGGACAAGACGGACGGGACAAGAGGCGACGAGTACGCGTGCTCACCTGGCGCGTGGGTCGCTCCCGCGTCGAGCGCGCGCGCGCACTGCTCGCAGCGCGGCATGTCCTACTTGCTGCTTCAAGCAAACAAACGTCGACAACGTTTTCTCTCGTGAGGGTACACCCATTCCGGTACATCGTACCTTATTAGTTGTACACAATTATAAGAATTGTTCCGACCCCCTAGCCCTCACCTTCCGAAATCAGGAAGGAGCACTTTTGGCGAGTACGGTACTCTGCCCTCGCCCTTCCAATTCATACAGAATCACTCTTCAAGCAGCCACCAAATACAGTCGACCAAACTCCCCCGCGACTGCCGCCGTGCCCTCCCTCCCCCTCGCCCTGCGCGCGCGCCTCGCCATGATCTACTACAGCAACCACAGCCTGTGGCGCGTGCTCGTGCACATGACGGGCTCGTCGTTCGCCGAGCCGTCGACGTTGTGGCGCAGCGCGCTGGTGGCGGCGATCGCGGCCGCGCTGGCGCTGGCGCAGCACGCGGCGCCGTGGCTGCTGCCGGCCGAGACGCTGCCGATGCGCGAGGACGCGCTATCACTCGGCTCGGTCTTCCTAGCCGTGCTGCTGGGCCTGCGGCTGTTCTCGGCCGCGCAGCAGTGGCGCCGCGGCGTGGAGGACGTCGGCGCGATCGCGGACGCCGCGCGCACGCTCACGGCGTCGGCGTGCGCGTTCGTGCGCTTCTCTCGCAAGGAGGAGCGCGCGCAGGTCCGGAACAAGTGCCAGTTCATCCGCGACGTGAAGCGCTACCTGCTGCTGTACATCTCGCTCGTGTTCCACGACTGCCACGGCAACGACGCGCCGCTCGAGCTGCGCCAGCTCCTGACGGAGAAAGAGGCCAAGGAGTTCAGCTCGACCGACGTGCTGTCGCTCGGCGAGCACACGTGGAACCGCGAGAAGAACGTCGTGGGCTCGGCCAACAAGCTGCGCGCCGCCATCGTCGAGCTGTGGTTGCGCCGCACGGTCAACCGCGCGCTGCGCAAGAATTACGTGACGGTGCACCAGGCGCTGGAGCTCAACCGCATCGTGTCGACGCTGACGCAGATGTACACGCGCGTGTTCAACCTCGCGAACGTGCCGATCCCTTTCAACGTGGCGCAGATCCTGCACGCCTGCCTCGTGGGCTACCTCTCGCTGCTGGCCGCGACGCTCGCCACGCGCGAGGGGTGCTTCGCCGTGCTCTACGTCTTCGTCACCGGCATGCTGCTCTTCGCGCTCGACAACGCCGCCGCGTCGATTGAGTGCCCGTTCGGCGTCGACTCGAACGACGTGGACCTCGAGGCGCGCATCCTCAACATCCAGGACGAGCTCAAGGTCATTCTGCAGGCGCACTTCCACTCGGTCGGCCAGGTCGAGACGTTCGCCGCCGAGACGGTGCGCATGGCCTCGCTCTCGTCGCTGCTCTCGGCCAACGTGGACGCGTCGACCAGCAAGTCGCGCGGCCGCCGCGAGTCCATGTCGTCGTCCTACTCGTCCGCCGAGCGGCCGGCCCAGTACGCCGCTCCCTCGAGCATGACGGCGGTCGAGCGCGCCGTGCTGCTGTCCGTCTCGAACGACGGCACCGCCTCGTCCGTCTCGGCTCCTTACGGATCGATCGAGGAGGCGGCCGACGAGTCCGCCAGCCCCGCAGCCATCGAGAGCGGGCGGCCCACACGGCCTCGGTCCTTCATCTCGGTGTGAGCCAGAGGCCAAACGTGCTGGAAGTATCTATGATCGGGCCGCCGAGACTCAGCGGTCGAGTAGACCAGTCAGCGAGCCGCAAGTCGCTGAGGAGCCGAGCGAAGATGGCCGTGCCCAGGCGCGTCATTGGACGTTCGCTGTGGCGTCCCCAGCGTGCGTCGAAAAGGTCAAAACTCGGGGCTTTTATACATACTAATCTCGCTACACCAATGCGTCCGCTGACCACGGGCGCGGCAACCGACCTGTAGAACGTCTCCTCTTCGCCGCGCTTCACCGGCACAGCCAACCCACACACACACCGCATAGACCCATGGAGGCTAGTGCGTGTTGATGGTCCAGCCGGAACTTGAGGTGCTGCGCGGGTCGTTGCTGCCGCCGCTGAGCCCACGCTCGCGCATATGCCCATCATCCATGTCCTCCTCGAGGATCGGCATGCCGCGCGCGAGGTCAAACGTGCCGCGGTGCATGTCCGCCTCGGTCGACAGCTCGCTGAGATGGCTCGACGAGCTGTCGACGCTGGTACCGGTGAGACCGCCCAAGATCTCGTGCGTCGGACGCATGTCATACTCCCACTCTGTCTCGTCGTCGAACCCGGACTGGAACGAAAACTTGGCCATGTCGGACGGACGCGCGACCGACTCCGCGTCGCTCTCGCTCGCCAGGTCCGCGAAGCTCGGGCGGTCGAACGGGTCGAGAGAAATCGATTCGTCGCCGCGTTGCTCCTCGTGGTCGTGATACTGGTCGGTGTGCTGTCCGTACTGCTGCGGCGGCTGCGCATAATAGTTCTGCTGCTGGCCCGAGACCGAGTAGTCACTCAGTACGATCGAGTTCGGGTCGCTGTTCGTGTATCCGGCACCGCTGAGTTGCGTTGTGCCGCGCTGCTGAGTCGGCGTCTTGTGCGTGAGGAAGTTGGACGACGCGACCGTGTACTGGCTGCCGCGACCTTCGCGGCCAGTCGCGAGGTTCGCCGTCGGCTCGCGGAACGGGATGTTCTTCGTGTTGACCTTGTTGCGACGCTTGCGCAGGAAGCAGAAGAGCAGTCCGAGCAGCAGAATCGCACAGCCGATGCCAATACCGACGTACAGGAACACACTGCTGGTCGAGCTTCCGTCGGGCACAGACACCGTCACGGACGAGTAGACGGCCATATCGAGGCGCTCCCCATCGACCGTCACCATAGCCACACGCCCAATCATCGTGTACTGCCCTGAGTCGGTGAACGTGAAGTTGGTCGAGTAGGTCACGGCGTTGCTTGTGAGGTTCATGTCGTCGAACTCGGCGATGTCGAACGTGGTCGAGGTGTCACCGGAGTACGTCGAGCAGTTGGCATTCACCGCGTTCTTCTGGCAGCCACTAAACACCGAGACGGGCACAACCGACCAGATGCCCGTGCGCGGGTCAATGATGGCGTCCGTTGTAGACACCTCGCCGATAAGCGTCGAGTCGTCCGTCGTGACGCCAGACATGTCGAGCTTCCAGGCAATGTTGATCGTGTCCTCGACCCCGACCGAAGTCGACGAGAGGCCCATGGACATGCTGCCGGGGCAGTTGTCGCCCGTGCGCACCGTCAACTGACCAGAGACGCTCGGATCGAACACGGACACGTCCTCCGCGGTCCAGCAGTAGGTCGTCGTGCCGTCCGCGACGATGCTCGACGGCGCCGTGCCGGCGACGTCTCCGATCTGGACGGGGAAGAAGGTGACAAAGTCGGCGCGCGAGTTGCCGGCAATGTTGACGACCAGGTGCACGTAGCCCGTGTACTTGCCTTCCTTGGGGAGGATGAGCTCCTGCGAACCAAAGACCGCGACGCCGCTGTCGAAGTCGTTGGGGTTGTTGCTCGACGCGTAGTAGTTGGAGCTGTCGGCCGAGGGCGTGAAGATGTCGCACGTGCGCCAGTCGCAGATGACCACGTTCGCGACCGGCACGTCGTACGTGGTGCTGCTGCTGCTGTCCGAGGAGGAGTTGGAGCTCGAGGCGTACTCGGGCGCGACAGCGGTTATGATCGGGTCCGGGAACTCAAAGTCCGGGTTCACGCCGTCCGTGTTGAGCGTCGCCGTGTACCGGATCGGGATGATCTCGTTGCGCGTGAGCACGTCCGCGATGTCGACGCGGATCGTCACGGGGCACTTGGAGCCCGTGTCCGAGACGATGACGTTGTCCTCGATCGGCTGCTCCTGCGAGTACTTGTCCCCGATGTAGTAGCAGTACGTCGTCGTACCGTCCATCTTGTACGTCACCCTGCACGTGCACGTCCTCCACGTTAGTACAGCGCGCGCGTTAGGAGGCCGCTCGCGGTGCGACGTACATGGCTGCTAGCGCGTACGACCCGCGGCCGGGTCTCCTCGATCCTCCCTCCCTCTAGACTACGGCGTCCTCGATGGCTACAGCGCGCGCGTACAGGCCTTTCCCAGGCTTCCAAGCGTCGCCAGCGACTCGGAGGACAGCGGGCGGGAGCTGCGGACGCGCTCGACACTCGCGGCCGGTCGCTAGGAGGCGCGGAGACGCAGGGGGACGCGCGCGACTGCGGCGCGGGCGGAGGCGGTTGGCGCGCGGCGGCCTTGGCGATTGCCCGAGGAACAACGTAATGGAGACGCCCGGCGCTGGGCGGAAGGCCGTTGCGTTGCACACTTTCCTCCGATGAATTGCCTTTACTTTGGTGCTTTGGCGGGGCCAACCGCACCGAGCCCCATACTGAGCGCCAAACAAATCGTATCCGGGGGGGGCCTTTCTGTCCGACAGAGCGCCAGTTTCCGGTTGATGTCCCCGCTGAACCGAAAGCATGGGGTTTGTGCTGACCTCCCAGCTGGTAGTCACAGTTGCGAGGTAGTTTGAAGTGTACCGTGATGACTTGAGTAGGTTGTGACGGTTTCAAATAATTTTACATTTTCGTTACACCATCATCATCTAGAAAAATGTGGGTGTGGGTTCCGAAAGTTTTCTTCCAAAGGTGAACTTGAGCGGGGTGTATCGTGAGTCGACACACGGCATGGCCTTTCTATGCCACTCGGTCAGTCGTGGCCAACGTCCTTTCTCTAGCTGAACAACTTAGATTCAGTAAGCCGAATGCTAAATTACGCTCCGTTCTTTTGGACCAGCGTAAAATACTTCGTGTCAACGTTTCTCCTGCAGGTCCCCATGATAGCCTCTGTATACCGACCAAGCGCCAGTCAATTCTACCACATTGTATCCGGATAAAGATGTCTCCACCTGAATATACCGACAACACCCTTCTCGACGCCGTCACGGTGGGACGCGTCCACGCCTTCAACCGCCCGCACTGTAGAGGCTCTGCGCCTACCATCATTTTCCCGCCCGCTCTTCCATTTGGCTGGCGGGTTCTCTCCTCGCTGACCCCGACGGCGCCTGCTCGCCCCCATTGCGACAAGCGGCTGGCCGAGCGAGCGAGCGCCCGCCCGCCATGCGACTCGAGCGCGCGGCGCTGCTGGCGCTGGGCGTGCTCGCGACCCGGGGAGCCGCCGGCGCGGCCTCCTCCGCGGCCTCCTCCGCCTCGGATGTTGCAGATAAAAGCAGCCGCACGACCTGCTGGCTCGTGGACTCGACCGAGTCGGCCGTCGTGTCCACCTACTCGGGCTCGGAGTGCCCCATCCAGGTGAGATTGACGTCCTCCGCGGCCGCCTACGCCGTGAACGAGACGCTCTCGCTGCTCTGGGCCGTCTCGCTGCTCGCGTCCTCCTCGAACGACCTGGACATGCCGCTGCCGCCGCCCGCGACGGTGACCATCAGCCCTGACAACGTCGGCGACAGCGTGCAGATCGTCGCCACCTTCGCGCGCACGTGCTCGGTGCGCGACGAGTGCGACCCGACGGTCACGGCTGGCAGCAACTTCACGTCCGTCATGTCGGGCAACTTCTCCGGGGCCGACCGGGACGAGCCTGTGTTCTTCCCGTCCATCGGCGAGCTGTGGTACGCGGACGAAGGCACTTACGTGCTGTCGGCCGTCGCCATGGTCAGCGACGACTCGGACGCGTCGCTCGCCTACTACTTCGCCTCCTTCATCGAGGTCGAGGTCGTCAAGCAGGAGGCCCTGGTCACGGACGCGTGAGTCTCCCCAACCCTTTGGTCGTGAAGTGTTTCGGTGCGCTGACTGACCGACGCGCTTGTCCTCTAACCCTTATATCGATAGGATCTACGACAAGGCGTCGACGTTCTGCCGGGAGACGTCGCAGAGCCCGTTGGACGATTCGCTGCTTGCGGCTTCGCTCATCGACGCGAGCTCCAGCTGTGAGGTCGCCGTGACCATCGACAGCCTCGACGTTGTACAAGCCGGTGTCCCCATTCCCATTGGCTTCACCGCTGTGCTCGATCGGAACGAGTCGGCTTCCATCCAGCTGCCGTCGCCGCTGGTTGTGGTGGACGTCACCGGTGGAAGCGGGGACAAAGGCGCGTACTACACGGTCGCAAGCGCGGTGATCAAGCTCTGCTCCTCAAAGAGCGACTGCAATGAATACAGCGAGGGCGTCAACATCACATCCAAGATTATATCGGCCAACTTTTCAGACAACACAGCCAGGTTCGCAGCGAGTGGCATCGTATTACCAAGCGCCGGCTGGTACTCCGGCGTCGCGCAGATCACCCTCGGCAGCGAGGACGAGGACCTCCGCTACGACTACATGTCGTACTTCAATATCCTAGCCACAGAGAACAACGAAGCCGCGGCGGTGGAGAGCGAGGCATACGCGACGGACGTCAACGCTTCGTACTGCTGGGAAGTCATTGGGTCTGCTGGTACCCAGGAGATCGATTCGACGAGCGTCTACGCCTTAGCGTCCAATGGCGACTGCCCGTACGCCATTAGCGTGCAAACGTCCAACTCGGCTCTAATCGCGTCCAAGACCAGTCTGGCGCTCGAGTGGTCTGTTTCCCAGCAGCCCGGCTACTCGCATTTGGCCTTCTCGGACATCAACCCGACAGCGGTGTACGACGCTGCGAGCGGCGAGTTCGTAGAGCTTGCGCAGGCAAACGTCTATGTCTGCAGCATGACCGCTGGAGCCTCCATGGTACCGGCATCGTGCTCGCCCTTCGCTGCCAATATCACAAGGCTGTACTCGGCGCAACCAGGCAACTTCTCCAGCGACGGCGTGGCCCACTTCTCCGCCTCGAACATCTCGCTTTCGAAGGAAGGGACGTACGCGATCGTGGTGCACGCCGTGGTTGCAAACGGCGACGACTCGTCACGAGTCGATGTGGCCTCGTTCATGACTGTGCAAGTGAGTGCGTCCTCCTCCTCGTCGTCATCCGACTCGGTGTCGACCTCCAGTTCGTCCACAGGGACGCTCATTGGCGTGTTATGCGGCGTCATCGGCGGGATCGTGCTGATCGCACTGGCCTTTGTGTTGGTGCGTCGTCACCGCCGAAAGGAGCCCGCGCCAGAAGACCCCGCAACCGCCAAGACCGGTATGTTCGGCTTCCGTCCGCTATCGGTGACCAACGAACTGCCAACCGACTCGCGGGGCTCTGTGCATTCGAACCCATCGGAGGAGTCGGGCTCGTTCCTGTACGTCAAGGCGCAGCGGTCGCCTGTTGACGAAGGCCGCTACTCGTCGCTCTCGTACGACCCGTACTCGCGCAAGAGCTTCACCGAGATGGACAACGACGGCTCTCCTCGCTACAGCTTCGTGCTGTCAGACCGGGAGATGTCCCCCGCGCCGGTCGACAGCGATCCCCCGCAGCCGCCGACGCCGACGTATCCGGCGTGATCGTATTACTATGAACCCTTCCGGAGAGAAGCAGCTTGCTTCGCCCGCGAGGAGGACGCTGTCTGTTAGTGTGAGTGTTGATTGTCGAGTGACGTTTGACCCTCTTCCCGACGCTCGAGATGGAGGCAGGGAGTCGAACAATACAGACCCAGGTTTACCCCGATCTCACAAGTCCCGCCGGAATAGCAGTAGCATCGCAGAGACGATACCATTGGCCACCACCACCAGCGGCGACAGCGACGCCTCGGAGCTTCGTGCATCGTTCAGGGTGAACGGGTAGAAAACATCGCTCGGGATGGCGAACCAAACGGGCGGTGGTGCCGGGATCAGCGCGTCTAGCTGCGCGCTCTCCGCCCAGACAAAGTTGACGCTCGTGTACAAGAGGAACGTCGTGGTGCTGTTCGCGTGACCCGAGTCCCAGAACCGCCACGTTTCCCTCGAGTGGGACGCCCGCGCCGCGACGATCTTGCGCTGAGGGTTGGCGGCGGGACCGACGTTGCCAACCAGGAACTCGATATGCAGACCGGTGGCAACGCCTTGACACTGGAGATCGAACGTATCGGAGCCGACGAACGTGGCGGTGTTCTTCGTCGGCGCGTCATAGTCGATCGTGAGCCACTCGGATGCGAGGTACGGGTCGGAATTGCCAAAGCGCGCGACGTGCGTGAAGTTGACACGCAGCGCGGGAAGCAGCGCATCGGTCTGCGAGCACAGAGCTTCAAACTCAACCGCGGTGAGGGCCAGCGTACACGAAGTCAGCGAGTCTTCGCCAAAGTTGACGCCGATGGGGGGTACGGATGGGTTGAGCTCCATGTCGACGCTGCAGTCTCCAAGCCCAGGCAGCTGTAACCCGGAAATCATCTCTGATATCACGTCGGAACTCGCCTCGCTAGTAGTGTCAGCGCTACTGTCACTGCTGCTACCGGAAGTGGAGTTTGCTTCGACGATGCCCACTCGGACGGGCAGATTCATGAGATACCCTGGATTTCCTGACCGCGAATACGTATCGAGGTTACCGTTGGTGAGAGCGATCTCGTTCGAGTTGATGGTCGAGAAGGAGTTTGTGAACTCGACGCTGAACGACTGCGTGAAGGACACGGGCTGCGACGTATCGGAGATCTCGATGCTTCCGATGACGATTGACGCTGTGATACTCGTGAGGTGCCCGGCGCCGTCGTGTTCCAACGAGAAATGCAGTCGATGCAAGACGCCGCGGCAGACGCTGACGGCTGTAGTCGAGTCCGTGACGATCTCTGGATGAGGGAAGTAGCTCGGACGCAAGGTTGTGTTGAGTGTCAGCAACTCATTCGAGTCGATATCGAACTCTTGAACTTGGAAGTCGACTGTAACGACAGAACGTGGCGTAGACTCAGATGACGTCGACGTTACATTTGGCCACCTTGCGACCAGAAGATCAGCGTTGACGAGCGACGCGACCGATAGAGGGCTATTGGCGTTCTCGCATTCCGTCTGCAGGTCGACCGAGCGACGAACGCACGTCGAAGTTTGCTTGTCGAGCTCGAACCGCACGTCATTGCCATCCCAGCACTCATCGGAGCCGAGCGCTGGGCCGAAACCCGTCAGCACGGGTCCGCGGATGCTCTCGCTCGAAGATGCAGGCATAAACACTTTGATCAGGTCCCCTGGGTCGTACGCTGCCTTGGTGTTCGCACTGCTAGTGGTTTCCACCTGCAGACTCGCCGACGTGTCCGCCGCGATCGCGTTCGTGAAGGACAGCGGCTTTGGGTTACGCAGGAACGCAGTCGCGACGGCCATGTCCTCCTCAGGTAGTGATGCGTAAAACTTGCCCACGACTTCATTGTTGTCGACGGCTACGCACAGCAGCGAGCTGACGATGAGCGGGTTCACGAGGGAGCTCCGCTGTCCCGCGGCGCTCAGGTCCGTCGAGCAGTACTCGATCGTCGTCGGTACAGACGCGTCGGCCATGCACAGTCCTTGGCTCGTCGCTGCTGCTATCTGCACTTGTGAGCACTAGGAACGGCACGAAGCTGGCGTTAGGACGAGCGCGGCACCGTAGCTGGGCCCACAAGGACACCGACGCACTTCCGGGTCGCAGCAGCAGAACGGGTCGCAGGCGCCAGCCGTCAGGTCGCAGCCGCACGGGCACTCGAAGAACTCGCACTCGCCTGACCCGCTGCAGTTGATATGTGTCAGCGTCTGTCCGCCTGGCGGTGGCAAGATGCAGCCGTGCCTTCCTACCTGGCTGACACGCAGGAGCAGCCGATGGGGGCGACGAGCGCCGCCTCGGCCGCCGCGATGTCTGCGGCGGTCACGAGCGACCAGTTGACGGGGCGGAAGCTCGGGAAGGTCGAGGATGCTGCACTGCCATCACAGAGCCATGGACAGAGCAGGAAGGGCAGCAGCGAGAGCAGCACCATTGCCATTGCCACTTGAGCCGATCTTGATCTGCGTCCTTTCGGGAGGCGTCAGCGTTAGAAGCTGAACAGCAGAAATCCGATTTCAGTGTTGAGCTCGGATAGCACCACCGAATGGCATACATTCAATGAATATGGATGAGGTTTTAAGGTGTTTCCTTATACAAAGGTCGAAATGAACGGACAATAGTTGTAAGCATACCAGCGAATTGTTAAATATGACCCCCTGTTTTGTCAAATATTAATCGATAAAAAGTAGTGTACACACCTCTAAATCGTTGTGTAAAACGCTGTGTTGGGTCCTTGTTTGGGCGGGAAAACCCATCTGCTTGTCAAGCCAAAAAAAGCCGCGAGCGTTGGCACGCGCGCGTATTCGACGAAATGGCGCACGTCGGCGGCGCCATGGATGTCGACATGGGCCGCGGCGAGGCGCTCGAGGAGACGAAGGACACCTTTGGCGACGACGTGGACGCGCTCGGCCCGGCGCCGGGCTTCTCGACGCCCACGAGCGCGCGCCACGGCCGCCCCATGGTGCGTTGTCTCTCGGCCGAGAAAGGGCGGGAACGGTGCCGACCGCCCCTCCTTCTAACCGTACTCATCATGCACGCGCTACTGTGACGACAGAGCGAGATGTCGGCGCAGCGGAGGCGCAAGCACTCGGGCGACGGGACGTTCCGGTTCACGCTGCTGCCGGACGAGGCCATGTCGGCGTCCTCGGTGGGCCGCCGCACTCCCATGCGCACGCCGCTCCGCACGTCCGCGCGTAGTTTGGCGTCCTCGGCCTCGAGCACGCCCAGCAAGCTCGCGTCGCCCGCGCGGTACTCGCCGGGAAAGGTCAAGGAGGCCGTGCGCTCCTTCGCGGACTTCCTCCGCTTCCTGGTGCGTCGGTCAAGCGTGCCGGCTGTTCGATGGCATAGTGGTGACCGACTAACACTACCGTCGTGGGCGAGTAGGAGGAGAACAAGAGCGAGTCGCCTATCATGCCCATGATCATCCAGCGGTTTGCGGAGCTGGGGTCCGTCATCGAGTCTCAGAAGCGGCACATTGATCACTGGAAGGTGCGTTGCGGTGGCGTCATGGTGCATGCTGTGTTGAGAGTGCTCTAACTCCATATTGTGCATTGTGATGGCAGCAAAAAGAGCTCGACCTGGCCATTTCGGAGGCGCACCAGAACCTGGGCATGATCCAAGAGCTCGGCGAGGTAGCCCGCGTCGGCTTCCTACGTTGCGCTGAACCACAGACGACCTAACGCTCGACTTTGCTCTCCTGATTGTCTTGGGCAGACCATCCAGAAGCAGGAGCTCGAGATTGCCGATTGGCAAGTGCAACAACAAAAGTGGGAGGAGAAGTTCCAACTTGCCACACAGGAGATCGAGTCGCTCAAGCACACGGGCGGCATGCAGATCGAACAGCTTCAGGCTGAGAATGCCGAACTCAAGCGCCGCGGGTCAGACTTGGAGGCGGCTGTGCGCGAGCGTGAAGCCGTGATCGCATCGATGCAGACGGAGCACAACAAGTTCACGGAGCATCTTGGACAAATGGAGGACGCATACACCCGTCTGGAGGAAGAGAACCAAGGCTTGAGGCGGCTGCGCAGTGAGCAGTCGGATACGATAAGGATGCTCGAGAGCCAGGCTGCGGAGCTTCGCCGCGCGGGTGAATCGGAGAGTAGCCGCGCAAAGGAGCTGGAGCAGGCCGTGACAACGTGGCAGGATAGGTTCGAAGAGAAGGAATCGCACAGGCGACACCTTGAGAAGGCGCTGGATGAAGGCCGGAGAGAAATCGGGGAGCGCGACGGCAGTCTGAACCACCTCGTGGGCGAGGCCAAGAAGTTTCAGGAGAGCCTCGACGAGTACGAGCATGAGATCAACCAGATGCAAGAGTATACGCAGGCTGTTGAGGCCGACAACCAGGCGCTTCGGGACAAGCTCACGCAAGAGAGCGAAAAGTACGAGGCGTTACTCAAAGAGGCGCATGCGGCGGCATCTACGCGGTCAACGATTGAATCGGACGCAACTTCGGCGATCAAGCTGATGGAACAACAGTTTATGGAGCAAAAGTCTCAATTCGAAGCCGTCGTCGAGAAAGAGATGGCCCAGATGAAGCTCGAGAACCGCGAGCTGGTGTCGAAGCTGCAAGGACTCGACGGCATTAACAAGAACCAAGCAGTCGAGATCAATCGGTTGACGGAGAATCTTCGTGAGGCAGAGAAACAGTTTCAGAAGCAGGGGCACGAGGCTGAACAGATGAAGCGTCAGAACCACGAACTGTCGGTCAAGCTTCAGAGTTTGGAAGACGCCAACCAAAGCCAGAGTGCAGAGATCACTCGCTTGATGGGAAACCTTCGGGAAGCAGAAACACAGTTTCACCAGCAGCGAGCACACCACGAGAGCGAGCGGGTGCAGCAGCTTTCGAACGAGCTGGACCAGATCCACAAGGAGTGTGAACGGCTGACGCAAACAATCGCACAGAAGGATGCGGCCCACGCAGAGACTCTCAGCAAGCAGAAGAGTGAGTACGAGACCAAGCACAACGAATTTGTTGCGCGTGTCGAGAGTCAATTCCAGCAATACTCGGCGGAGAACAACCAGCTGCGGGGATCGTTGGAGGAAAAGGAAAAGAAGTTCCAGCTGGAAACGAACCAGCTCGCCTCGGAAAAGGACGAGGAGATCAACAAGTGGATTGCCGAGTACGACAAGGTTGAGAACAAGCTGCACGAGTTCGACCGCGCCAACGAGAGCCTGAGCCACGAGCTGGACAAGTGTCTGCAGGAGCTGGAGCTCAAGAAGAAGGAGACTGCCGAGATGAGTGCCCAGATCGAGCAGTACTTGGCACCCAACAACGACAGAACCAAAGAGATGGAGCTGTTGCACAGCGAGCGCTTTCGTCTTGAAGAGCAGAACCTCGAGCTGCAGCAGCAAATTCAAGCCACGCACCAGGAGGCAGAAGCAAAGCTGGAGCAAGCGCACCAGATTCAGCTCCGTGCCTCGGAACAAGAAAACGCGCATCGCCACGAAACGCGCTCGTTGCTCCTCGACAAGGAGGATTTGAACCGCAAGCTTCTAGCTCTCGGGTCGGAACGGTCGGCAATTGAGTACCAGCTCAAGTCGATGGCATCGGAGCGGAACTTGCTGGTAGAAAAGGTGAGCCAACTGGAGCTGGAGAAGCGCGGGCTTGAAGCGCGACTGGAGGACTTAATGCGCCAAGCGACAAGGGAGATGGAAGCTCAGCAGCTGAACGCTGTGATGGCGAGCGAGGATATTCGTGTGCAGCTCCAGAATGCCAAGAACCAGCTCGCGCAGCGTGAGGAGCAGCTTCGACAAGGCCATCAGCAAATGCAGAGCCTGGAGCGTGAGATCGGTGCTTTGCGTGAAAAGAACCAGCAAGTCGAGGATGACGCCCGCGCCATGCGTAGTCAGGGCATGCATCTAAACGCGCAGCTGGAAACCGCACTCAAGGAGAAGGCGGAGCTGGAGTCAAGGGTACGCCTTCAGACCACCACGAGTTCGCTCGCAAGCCAGCGTGCAAGCCAGCGAGCCTTGGAAGCCGAGTTCTCCCGGAAGTTCGACGATTTGAAGTTGGAAGCAGACCAGCGTGTGAACGAAGAAGCTGCCAATGCGAAGCGAGTCCTGGACACCTTGGAGTCACGCCTGGGTGCGCAGGAGAGGCAGTTCCGGAGTGAGACTGATGATCTGGAGCAAGTCCGCAAGGATCTATCACAGCAGGTGGAGCTGTTGACACATTCATGCGAGCGGCTGGAGGCGGAATTGAATGCGCTCAAGATCGATCGCGAGAATCAGGAGAAGGTGATTCAGGACCTGGATCACACGATCGACATGCTTGAGCAGGAGAGGAATGCGCAGGGTCATGCGTTGTCGGACACTCAGCACCTTGATCGCGCACATCAAGAACTGCAGCAGATGCACGAGCAGTTCAAGAAGGATGTGATGGCGCAGCTGAAGGAGAAGGCGGACTTGGTCAGCGAGCTCGAAGATGACAACGCGGAGCTCCAAGGCCAGCTGGATCGGCAGAAAGAGATGACGCGCCATCTAATGGACCGCTCTAACGTCCAGAAGCAAGAGCACACGGACGAAGTGATGGGGAAATCCAGACTGCTGCGCGATCACCAGGACAAGGCTGCGGCGCTCGAACAGCGTGTGCGGGAATTGGAGCGGGAGATGCAGGTCCAGGACGAGTCGCGTGCAGCCAAAGACCAGAGCGTGATGCATGAGAAGTTACAGCTCGAGCGCGAGCTTCGGTCAGTCCAGAGGCAACACGATGCAGCTGTTCAGGAGAACGCCAGTATCCGCGCAGAGCTCGATCGCAAGGGATCGGAGATCCAGGACATGCAGCGCGAGATCCAACAAAACACGGCGGAGATGGAGATCGCACGCAACGCGCTGGAAGCCGCCGAGAAGCAGTTGAACCACAAGCTCGAGGAGTTTGGCGAGGACCTTGAAGACCGCGAGCACGCTCTGTACGAGAAAGAGACGGAGCTTCAGCAAGTCCGCAACTCGGCGAGGCAGACGCAGGCGGAGATGAGCCGCACAATCGACGAGTTGAAGTCCCAGGCGTCCGACCTGCAGGCTGAACTTGAGCACGCTCACCGCCCTCGTAGTGCTGACAGGTCGCAGCACCCGTCTGACCAGCACGACCCGGCCTTGCAGTCACGCTTGCGTGAGCTACAGAAGCGATACGACGAGCTTCAGGCGCGTGACCAGTTGCTGTCTGGGCAGGTTGCGCAGCTCGAAGATGAGAACACTGCTGCTGTCAATCTTTTTACGCGCGAACTGCGGCGGCTGAACGTCGATGTCGGCCAGAACCAAAGCGACCGTGGCCATCTCCACCTTGACGATGCACTTCGCCAGTACCTTGCAGAGGTGTCGGAGCAGATCCGCAGTTTGCAGGACCGCGAGGGGCGGCAGGACTCGTTGATTCATCGCAAGGAGCGGCAGATCAGCGAGCTGAAGGATCGGTTGGCGAAGGCGGAGAGCGAGGCGAGCACTGCGCACCATGGATCAAGTACAGCGCTTCGTCAGAGTGCGAACACACCGCAGTCAGTGCGGAGCAAGAGCGACGACGATGTGCAGCGCCAGATTGACGAAATGAACGACAAGGTGGCGGCGCTCGCGATCGAGAACCGGCAATTGCGCGCCGTGAACACGCGCAAACAGCTGGATGGGCGTAATCCAATCGACCAACCTAGTGCTCTGCGCGAGCTGGAGGCCAAGTACAGCCATCTGAAGACCCGCGTGCAGGATCTAAAGAGCGACAACGCCAAACTCAAGCAGAACCGGTTGACCAAGGCAGACGCCAAGGCGTTCGTGACCGAGATCGAAAAGCTGACAGCCGAGGTCGCGGACAAGGACCTACAGCTCCATGCGCTTCGGCGACGAGAAGCCAAGCTGCGAGCTGGTGGTGGCGCCGGCGCGGCCGCTTCGACCGGCTCGCAGCCCGAGCGCTCGCGCGACCTGCGTGCGCTGCTGCAGCAGAAGGAAGAGAAGATCATGGTGCTGAACGACCACCTGACCGAGCTGATGAAGCAGTCGGTGCGTCTGCAGCACGAGAACGAGCGGTACGTCGTGCGCTTCGGCGCATTGGCGGATCCGCACCACTCGCAGACGACAGCGTCATCCCACACGACTGCGTCCGACTCGAGTCGTCGAGGCACCAGGCGCAGTGCCCGCCCGCCGCGTCCGCCGACAGTGGCCACGTGAGGTGAGATACGAAGTGCTCGCTCGCTGTTCGAGCGACGGAGACCGGAAGCGAACACTGCAAACACGTCTCCGTGTTGATCCACATCCTAAATTCTAATGTCTCAGACCAACTGGCGCTGCTTGGTCTCGGGCAGGAAGGCCCAGAAGTACCCGAGGCACAGGACGTACGAGACGCCGTAACCCGTGAAGGTGGCGGCGGTGCCGACGGCCTCGAAGAGCGACAGCAGCGAGCCGTTCACGAGCAGCGAGATGAGCGACATGGCGAACGTGCAGTAGCTCATGTAGCGCGCGCGGTAGCTGTTGTCGTGGAAGAGCTCGCTCAGGATGACCACGAACAGCACGCTGGGTCCGATGGCCGCGAAGATGCTGAGCAGGGTGAAGACGCCCACGACCGCGGTCGACGCGCGCGGGTCGCGGGCGAAGTCCTCGGTCGAGTAGCGCGCGAACAGCGCGCCGCTGGCCAGGAAGCACATGCAGACGACCGTGAGGCTGAGCAGGTAGAGCGCGCGCCGCGAAAAGCGGTCGATGAGGAACCGCGCGGCCACGAGCACTGCGACGACGGCCACGAGCGCGCAGAGCAGGCCGAACACGTTGGCATCGCGCCGCGAGTAGTTGGCGCGCGTCTTGGCGATGATCTCAGGGCCGTAGAAGAGCGACGCGTCGACGCAGTTGTTCACGTACGCAAGCAGCACGCCCGTCACCAGCTCCACATGCGGACGGCGGCTCGCAGCCATCGGCGCGCCTTGCGGCGAGTCCGGGGACGGCTCGGGCGCCTGCGCACCGTCCAACGCGACCTTTTCGTACTTGTTGCTCCACTGGGACGTCTTGGTCGTGGCCGTGCCGTCGCTCTCGTCGAGCTCGTCGTCGTCGTCGTCGTCGTCTGCCTGCGGGTCGCCGACCTCGAGGTCGAAGTCGCCGACCGTGTTGGCCTTCCACCGCAGCCAGCGGATGCTCTCGGGGAAGTAGAAGTGGAAGTTGTAGAGCACGTAGAGCGCCGGCAGGCTGCCGAAGGCGACGCACGCGCGCCAGCTCTCGGCCACGGCGACCATGAAGAGGTACGGCAGCGCGCAGCCGGCATTGACGCCGAGCTGGAAGACGGCCAGGTAGCTGCCGCGGCTGCGCGCGTCCACGCACTCGCTAATGTACATGGGCAGCAGCAGGATGGAGAGTCCGTTGCCGACGCCCGAGCACAGCCGCCAGAGCACGAGCCACGAGAAGCTGGCGCTCGCGACGCTCGCCATGAGCGCGCCGAAGATGGAGCACACGCACGCGAACATGGCCGTGGCCTTGCGCCCGAACCGGTCGGCAAGGTACCCGCCCATGAGCATCGAGGCGGCGTCGCTGAGTGTCGCCGTGGCGCTCACGGCCTCCTCCTCGGCCGCCGACAGTGCCAGGTCGTCCCGGATGTACTGCAGCGACGCGGCCATGCTCACGTTGTAGCCGTAGATGAGCCCGCCCATGAGGCTGAAGAGCATCCACGTGCGCCGCTTGAAGCCCGCGAGGCTCGCGCCGGCCGCGTCCGCGTCCACGCCCTCGAGAGGACTCGCCGCGTCGCCATCGGCGTCCGCGGCGGCGCATGCGCCGTGCGCCGGCCGCTTGTGCAGCTCGCGCAGCCGCAGCAGCTCGCTCGTCTCGGCCGCCGTCATGTCGCCCGCGTCCGCGCCCGTGTCCAGTGCGGGGGCTGCCGCTTCGCGCGCCTCGGCCGCTTCTCCGGTCGCTTCTCCGGTCGCCTCCAGCTTGGGGAGTGTGAGAGGTTGAAGAAGCTGCTGTTGGTGGTGGTCTCCGGCGAAGCGCAAGAGGCGAAATGTATGGGGAAAAGTATGCCAAGGGCTTGCGTAAAATGCCGTGAGTGTATGGGATTCAGTATGGGATCAGTGACTTGCGTTTCGCGTCTTTTCCCGTGTTCGGCGGATGCAAAGCGCGCAAATGACGCGCGTGACGTATGCATTCGCACATGATTGGTTGAAAAGTATTTTGATCAGCAGCATTATCGCCCAGTGATCTCCCGCCAACGCGATCTTTTATGTGGTTGGTCTAAAATCCATTTTACTGACTATTGCCCAATCAGCGCGCGTTCAACCGGGTATCTCCGCCGTTTTTCCCCCCTTGCCGGCCGCCCCCTGTGTTTTCAGCGCGGCGACAATACGCGACCGCGTGGAAGGATCTGAAGCGATCGCCGGGCTGCTGCGCGCGAGACTCCGCTCGCCGTACCGCCACAAGCCGACGGCCCCGCCGGCGCTTCTTGTTCGAGCGCGTCCTCCCTCCCTCCCTCCGCCGCCCCCACCTCCCCCACCGCGTGACCGGGACGTCGCCCCTCCCCGTGACTAAGAAGAAAGGCCGCCGCCGCTCGTGAAAGGAAAGGAAAGGAAAGGCCGCACCATGTCGGGCGTGGGCAACGAGCGGTACTGCACGATCCTGCTGCCGGCGGCGTCGGCGACGGAGAAGGCGCTGCCGCCGAGCCAGGATGAGATCCTCAAGGGGCTCGAGTCGCCCAAGGTGGAGCTCAAGGTGCGCGCGGTCAAGAACGCGATCCTGGCGCAGCTGCAGGGCGAGAAGCTGCCCAAGGTGCTCATGCACATCATCCGCTTCTGCTCGACGCAGAGCGACCACACGCTCAAGAAGCTGCTGATGGTCTTCTGGGAGATCGCGCCCAAGTACGAGCAGCCGCCCGCGAGCGCCGCGGACCCGACCAAGCCCGCGGCGCCGCCCAAGCTGCTGCCCGAGATGATCCTCGTCTGCAACGCGCTGCTCAACGACCTGAACCACCCGAACGAGTACATCCGCGGCTGCATGCTGCGCTTCCTGTGCAAGATCAAGGAGAAGGACATCCTCGAGCCGCTCAAGGACGCCATCAAGAGCAACCTCGAGCACCGCCACTCGTACGTGCGCAAGAACGCCGTCATGACGGTCTACACCATGTACAAGACGTTCGGCGAGGTGCTCATCCCCGAGGCGCCCGAGCTCATCGAACGCCTGATCCTCAACGAGACGGACGCCGGCGCGCGCCGCAACGCCTTCATCATGCTCTTCGACTGCGCGCAGGACCGCGCTGTGGCCTTCCTCATGAACGCCATGGACCAGGTGCCCAAGTTCGGTGACGGCTTCTCGCTCGTCATCCTCGAGATGACGCGCAAGGTCTGTCGCCAGGACCCGACCCAGAAGTCGCGCTTCGTGCGCTGCATCTTCCAGCTGCTCAACTCGTCCTCAGCCGCGGTCAGTTATGAGGCCGCCTGGACGCTCGTGACGCTCTCGGCGGCGCCCACGGCTGTGCGAGCGGCCGCCAAGACGTACTGCCACCTGCTGAACGCGCAGAGCGACAACAACGTCAAGCTGATTGTGCTCGACCGGCTCGCGGACCTGAAGAAGCACCACACGAAGGTGCTGCAGGAGATCTTGATGGACATTTTGCGCGCGCTGTCGTCGCCTAGCCTCGATATCTGCAAGAAGGTGCTGGAGATCGCCATGGACCTTGTCTCGGTGCGCAACATCGACGACGTGGTTGCGCAGCTCAAGCGCGAGATCGTCAAGACGCAGGCGACCGCGTCCACCTCGAGCGCTGGTGCTGGCAACGCGAAGACGAGCGAGTACCGCCACTTGCTCATCCAGGCGATCCACACGTGCGCCGTCAAGTTCCCGGATGTGGCCACGCACGTGGTGCACCTGCTGATGGAGTTCCTGGACTCGGACGGCGCAATGGACGTGATCCTGTTCGTGCGCGCCATGTGCGAGACATACCCGGACCTGCGCGCGTCGATTCTCAACAAGCTTATGGTGGCGTTCTCGGATATCGCGCTGGCGAAGGTGTACCGTGTCGCACTGTGGATCCTGGGCGAATACTCTGCCGACGTGGCTGAAATTGAAGAGGAGGGCGAGACGTCGATTTTCGAGGCGGCCAGCACGATCTTCGCGGCGCTCGGCCCAATCCCGTTCACGAGCGACGCCGTCGCGAAGGAGGCAGCCGCGAACGGGAACCCAGCTGCGGATTCGTCTGTTGTGGCCGACAGCGCCGCGTACTCCAAGCCTGTGACGAAGAGTGTTGTGCTTGCGGACGGCACGTACGCGACGGAGACGTCGTACTCGGCGGCAGCCAAGCAGAAGAGCGGTGCGGCGGCTGTGGCTGCCAGTGACGAGGCTCTGCCTGGCCTGCGCAAGCTCATTCTCAATGGCGACTTTTTCCTGGGTGCCGCGACGGCTTCCACGCTCACCAAGTTGTGTCTGCGCGCGAACACGACGAGCGCGGGCATTGTGACGCCGACGAGCGGCAAGCGGAAGCAGCTCGTTGTGGACTCCACGCGCTATATGTGCGGCATCCTGGCGTACGGTCAGTCGGTGTCGGCTTTGCCGCCATCGCCGGCGCGCAAGGCGATCGAGATGGACGAGGACTCTTCTCGTCGCATCCTTATGTGCGTGCGTGTGCTGCTGGACCCACAGTGCACGGCCGCGACGGCGCGCATCATCACGGACGAGTGCCGGCGCTCGTACCGTGCGCTGCTGGACGCGCAAAAGGCGCGCGAGGCTGAGCAGGCGGGTGCGAACGAGGCGCCGGCCACACAGGCGGACGAGCTCATCAGCTTCCGGCAGTTGCGCGGCAAGAAGGCGCTTGGTGCGACAGACATTGACATTGACGACGGCGCGGACATCAGCCGGGCGCTCGGCCAAGCGCAGATGTTCGGTGGCGGTCCGGCGAACGAGTACGCTGGCAAGCTGCGGCACGTGCACCAGCTGACGGGTTTTGCCGACCCCGTGTACGCCGAGGCGTTTGTGACGGTGCACGACTACGACATTGTGCTGGAGATCGTGGTTGTGAACCGCCTTCCGCAGACGCTGAACAACCTGACGGTGGACTTGTCGACGATCGGCGACCTGAAGCTTGTGGAGCGGCCGGCGCCGCAGACGATCGGTCCGCTCGACACGCGCGCGCTGCGGGCGAGCATCAAGGTGTCGTCGACGGAGACTGGCCACATTTTCGGCACGATCGTGTATGACTCGAGCTCGGGTGCCGAGAAGACGTACGTGAACCTGAACGACATTCACCTGGACATTATGGACTACATCCAGCCTGCGACGTGCTCAGATGCCGAGTTCCGGTCGATGTGGGCCGAGTTCGAGTGGGAGAACAAGGTCGCCGTCAACACGGAGCTCACGAACGTGTTTGCGTTCCTGCAGCACATTGTGGACAAGACGAACATGACGTGCCTGACGCCCACGGCCTCGCTGGGCGGAGACACGAACTTCCTGGCCGCCAACCTGTACGCCAAGTCGATCTTCGGCGAGGACGCGCTGGTCAACCTGAGCGTGGAGAAGCAGGACAAGGGGCGTATCGCCGGCTACATCCGCATCCGCAGCAAGACGCAGGGCATCGCGCTCAGTCTGGGCGATCGCATCACGGCTGTGCAGCGCGGAGGCAGCGCGGACGACGCACAGGCCAAGCGCAAGAAGCTGGCCATTTAGAACACGGTCAAGGCGAGTGAGAAGCGTCTGCGTGGGGACGATGGAGGGAGAGGGCGTTGATGTAGGGAGAAATGAGGCTCGGGAGAGTGGGCAGCCATGACGCAGCCAGGGAACCAACCTAGTGGAGAGCGCAGGGTGACAAGAACCGTGTCGAGACGACGAGTGATGTGTGTGGTTTGCCATCCATGTTTCAGGCACTGGGGATTGCGTTGATTCGCGTGATGGTCGTCGTCTGTTCCTCAATGTGGGGTTCAGGAGCCTGTGTTCGTAAGGATGGCTTCATTCGCGCGTTACACTTGAATTTTGTATGTCAGGATCCGCTGTTTACGATTTTGGATGATTATTTAGTTGCCGTCATGGTTTGACGCCTGCATCGGCGCTCAGTCTCTCAAGGTTCAACCAGCGCACAGGCAACCACCTCATCTTGCAAACAGCGATCCAGCCATGCCATTCGTGCACGTCTTCACCAACGTCTCCAAGGCCAACGCGGACGTCGCTGCCGTCCACAGCGCGCTCTCCA
>JAADXX010000740.1:0-13816 GCA_023338025.1 Phytopythium oedochilum
AGCCGTCAAGAGCTTTGCGGAGGACCCGACGTCTTCCGACAGCATTGGTCCAGCTCAGCGCAGCGGCAAGGTGAAGGTCGGTGATGTGCTGCAGTCGATCAACGGCGTTCCGATCGTGGGCATGGCGACTGAGGAGGTGAAACGTCATATCCAGTTGATTGGGCGGCCGATGTTTATTGGCTTTCGTCATTACCTGGGCAATGTAAACGAGTTCGTCGATGAGGACCAAGGGAACCGTGTGGATCTGCCAAAGCCGGAGCCTCAAGATGCCGTCGACGCTGTCGCGGAGCAGTTTCTTCCTGGAGAAATGTGCTACGCACACATCGACACAAGCGTCCAGCGGTTCACATTGTCGCCAGACGGATCGTGCTTGTCGCACTACATCAGCGGGAAGCTGTACATCACGAACTATCGCTGCTTCTTCACGCGCGTAGTCGGTCCACGCGATATCGATCTGCAAGTTCCAATCCTGTCGATCGCGTCGATTGAAGGCGCCGACCTTGGCGGTGGTGTGAGTGCTGGTGCCGCTGGCATAGTATCCTCCGGCAGCGATCACACGGGATTCTCACGCAGCAACAGCCAGCACCTCTTCAAGACGGTGATCCGCTGCAAGGACACGCAGGTGGTGGGGCTCTCGTTCTCCAACCACTCCGAGTACAGCAAGCTCGTCAAGTGCCTGAACTGGCTCGCCTTCCCGACTAACCTGCTGGATGCGTTCTGCTTTGCGTACTCGCCCACCGTCGCGCCGTCCGACGAAGTCCCGTTCGACTTGCGGCTTGAGTACCAGCGCATCGGACTCTTCGACGTCCCGAGTCGGTTGCGCTGCATCGACCAATCAGCTCGATACGATCTGTGCGATACATACCCGCAGCACTTGGTCGTGCCGAGTGACATGTCGGACGTGCGCATCAAAGCCGCGGCGGCCTTCCGAGCACACAACCGCCTTCCGGTCGTGTCATGGATGCACCGCAGCAACGGCGCAACGATTTGTCGCTCTAGCCAGCCGTTGGTGGGGCTCAAATCGGCGCGAAGCCCAGAGGATGAGCTTCTCGTGCGACTGTTGTGCACATCGAGGAGCCAGGGGGTGCACGGCCGATATGTTATCATGGACGCGCGCAGCCAACTCGCGGCCGTGGGCAACAAGGCAATTGGCAAGGGAACAGAGATCGCGAGCAACTACAGCGGGTGCAAGCTTGTGTTCATGAACATCGACAACATCCACACGATCCGGCAGTCGCTTCAGTCGCTCGCCGCTGTATTCGAGCCGCGACGCGGAATGGTCGAGGACGCATCGTCGTCGGTGGGTGTTTACGGCAAGATCGAGAGCTCCGGATGGACCAAGCACGTCCGACTGATCCTCAAAGCGTCCGTGGAGCTCGCCTTGTCGGTCCACAATGGCGTGTCGGTGCTGACGCATTGCAGCGACGGGTGGGACCGCACGGCGCAGATGGTGTCGCTTGCAGAGCTCATGCTGGACCCGTTCTACCGCACCCTGCGCGGGTTCCAGGTGCTCATTGAGAAGGAGTGGTGCAGCTTCGGCCACCAGTTCGCTCTGCGGTGTGGCCACGGCCGCAGTGACGTCAGCAGCGACCAACGCTCGCCGGTGTTCCTGCTCTGGCTGGACTGTGTCTGGCAGTACATTCGGCAGTTCCCGACCGAGTGCGAGTTCAACGAGAAGTTGCTGCTGGCACTCGCCGACCACGTGTACTCGTGCAAGTTCGGGACGTTCATGTTTGACTGCGAGCGGCAACGGTACGACTCGTGCTTGCCTATCAGCGATGACGCGAAGTTGGTTGCTCTAACACTCTCGTGCGTTGGTGGTGGGTGCGATGCAGCAAGGAGTACTTTGCCAAGTACCGCGTCTACTCGCTCTGGAGCGCGGTCAACGCCAACAGCGAGCGGTTCACGAACGAGCTGTACACGCCGAGCGAGTCGCCCGCGTCCCTACTCGCACCCAGCACGCTCTCCAAGAACATCAAGTGCGTGCTCGGCACTCTTGCGAAGCCTTTTATGCTCTCGAATGTCGACTAACGATCTCCTTGATGCACACTGATTGATGCCAGGCTGTGGAAGGGCTACTTCTGCCGCTGGGACCCGACCATCGTTCCGCCCGTGCCCGCCTTCCAGTACTACTGAGCGCCCACGAGCATTCGTCAGGTCGAGGGCATTTATACAGCAGAGTCGCAGTGCTCGGATGGGATTCACGTGTTCGGCGCTTGCTGGTCGGAGCGGTACGCATCTCGAAACGGCTCGCGGAAGGATCCATGGTCTCACGCGACGCGTCAAGTCCTTTCTCCGTGACCCTTCCACCACGTGGAGACTCGCTCCATCGACGGACGTTCTCCGGCTCGCTCTTGTCGAGAAACTCGCGCAACTTGGCGTGCCGACGTTTCAGCGTCAGTCGGAGCGTCAGAAAGCTCTGTGACTGCCGCCTGATTGTGGAGAAACGATCCCGGCACGAGGACGAAGGCGGCTGTGCGGTTCTGACGCAGTGACCGTTGTGTTCCGGGCCTGTTATCGCCACCTGCCCGTGCTCTAGAGCTGGTTCCGTGCCAGTTCTGGACGCCTTCCGTCCTGGAACTCCATCCATGGCGCGCTCCAACAGGCGCAGCCATCGCTGCGGGTTATCTCGACCCCGCGACGTGCTCGCCAGTGCTGGTTTCTGTCTGTAATACTCGCACCGACGCGATCCAGCGGCGTGTTGTGCGCTCTCCACCATCGCGATGGTCTCCGCGTCCACGACGAAGAAGAGGTGCTTGATGCGGTCGCACCCGAGCGCGACGCTCCAGAGCAGCGACGGCACACACAGCAGCAGCAGTGACGACAGCAGCCGCCACTTTGGGCTAGACGACGGTCGAAGGCGCGGCTGGTGCGACGCCGGCGTCATCCCGAGCGAGTACGTTGTGCCCGTGCGCGTCCGCTCTCGGCGCGTCGTGCCCGTGTGGCTGTGCCAGCGCCGCTGGCTCGTGGTCCGCGGGACCAAGACGCCCATCATGGCCGTGTACCGCAAGTCCGGCGAGCGCCTCGCGTTGGACGGCCCTGTGTCGGACTCAGCGCCGCTCCGCGTCATGGCGCTCGGGCTGCACACTCGGGTGCGAGCTGTGGGCGAGAAGACGCTCGAAGTCGCGACGACGCGCGTACGAACGCGCAGCGACACGTGGGTGCTCACGTTCGACTCGAGCGCGCAGCGGAGACGCGTGTTCGAGCTGCTCAAGACGTGGACGGAGCTCGGCGCCTTCCTGCAGCAGCTGACGGCCGTCGAGCGCGTCGCGCGGAGCTGCAACTCGACCGTGTACAAGTGCTGCAGCCTGCCAATCGACGCCGACAGCGGGGACGCGGCACCGCGCTGGCGGTTCGCGCTCAAGCGCGTGCTCGCCGACCGGTGCGCCAACGAGCTCGCCATCACGGAGCGCGTGGCGGGTATTCCGGCGCTGCGGCCGTATCTCGCGCGCTACCTCGTCATGTTCGAGGACGCCAACAGCCCCGGGAGCGTGACGATCGTCATGAAGTACTACCGCGGCGGGTCGCTGAGCGAGCGCATCCGCGAGTCGGGTCCGCTGAGCGAGCGCGAGGCGCGCGGCGTGCTGTGCTCGCTCTGCTGCGCGCTCTTCCTGCTGCACGCAAACGGCGTGCTGCACCTGGACGTCAAGGCCGCCAACATCCTCTTCGACAGCAGCGAGCGCCACCCGCGCGGCCTGGGCAGCCTCAAGCTCGTGGACTTTGGCAGCGGCTCGCTGCTCGCCGGCGGCGGCTCCGGCAGCCATCAGCTCCAGCCGGCCGGCACGTTCGGCTGCATGGCGCCCGAGCGCTTCGACGGGCGCGTGGGCCCCGAGAGCGACGTCTACGGCGCCGGCGTCGTGCTGTTCCACATGATCGAGGGCGACGTGCCGTTCCGCGGCCGCGACAGCCACCAGGTCATGGCGCGCAACATGCGCGGCGACGTGAGCTTCGCGGGTCCGCGCTGGCGCCACGTGTCGCCGCCGCTGCGCGCGCTGGCCGAGCGCATGCTACTCAAGGACCCGGACGCGCGCGTGACGCTGCCCGAGATCCTCGCCATGCCCTGGCTCGTCCACGAGGCCTCGCCACCGCCGCCGCCCATGGTCGATGGAGCCGCCGGCGCATGATTCAACGACTTAGTCCATCATCCTAGAGGTGGGTACGGTTCTCTATTTTAACCAATCCGCGCGCGGTTGTAGATGAACCTATGTTTTGTGTCTTTTTTTTGTTTCTTCTCTCCCGCGACGTGTCGACTTACCGGTAATTCTGAAGGGTTATATTGTCCACCACGTTCGCTCTGAATTTCTAGGTCGCGCGGTGATCTAGAGATCTAGAACCAGACCGGAGGGGACACCATCTTGGGCAGGTTCCCGGTTCATTTCCCGAACGCCGCCTTCAACCTCGGCGCATACACGGGGAACTCAGGCGGCCTCTTCTGCGGCTTGTCGCGGCCGCTCCTGGACGCGCTGGACGCCCCCAGTCGGCAACGCGCGGCGCGCTACGCTCGGCATGCTGTCGACGGTGACGGGCGCGGCCGGCGAGCGCACGGGCGAGCGCGAGCGGCCTCCGCGCGCCGTCTTTCTTCACACAGTGTCGACGTCCACGCCGTCGCGGAGGCTCACGCTGCCGGCGAGGCAGCTGGCAGGCGAGGCCATGGGCATCGTGAAGAGCCTGAAGAGCCACGCGTCAGATTACTACGAGGCTTACGAAGGAGAGGAGGAAGAGGAGGAGGAGGAGGAGGAGGAGGAGGAGTATTGCTGGAGCAGCGAGAGCGAGGACGACGAAGCAGGCGCGACTATAGACGCCGCCATGGCTGAGACAGTCCGCGCGGACCAGCGCGCGAGCTGTAGGCGGGAGTACGGGTCGAGCCAGCAGCCGAACGACTGCTGCGACGCGAAGACGCGGTCGTGGGACCGCACGCGTGCGATCGGCGGCCGGCGCGCGAGCGGCCCCACGACCACGAGTCTGCAGGACAGCATCCTGGCGCGCATCTCGACGCTCAAGGCGCTGTGCGACCAGGGATTCATCTCGACGGACGAGTACGAGCGGTACGGAGCCCATGCCGATGTGAGGAGGCGTAGGGGGACCGCCAGACTCATGGACATGCCGTGAGACCGCAGGCGCAAGGGCACCATCATGGACGAGCTCACGTACGCGTCTCGCTCGCCGGAGGAACCGACGATCACGCACCGTCGCAAGGCCTTTCGACGCACTGAAGGTGAGGAGAAGGACGCTGCGCTGTCACGTGGTGTCTGTGACTAGAGACCACGCTGACTTTGGTGCTTGAACGACAAGCAGGACTCCCGATGATCGTCCCGCACGCGCCGGACTTCCGCGAGTCAGTGCCCGAGGTCGCGACTAAGCACGTCTTCAACTACGAGACGCGCGAGTGGACCAGCACGCAGGTCTTCATCAACCTGGACGAGACGCCGTTCAGCAAGGGCAGTCTGCGAGTCGTGTACCACCTGCAGGACCTCGGCGGCGTCGCAGCCGCCGGCAGTGGGGCCGAGACCGACGTGGGTTCCCGGCACCGACGAGCCTTGTCGTCCCCTCCGCCAGTGTCGATGCGCAAGGTGGTGCCGACGACGCCGGTGCCGAGCCACCGCAAAAACGGCACATTCGTCGCCAAGCTGGCGATCGACCCGGACGAGGACCCGCAGACGTACTTCCGCGACATTGAGCTGCAGGCGCATTGCGCCTTCTACGCGCAGGTGTACAACTCGTACCACCCGCCCAAGCGCGTCGAGTTCATCAAGGCCTGGGTGCTCGAGCTCACAGAGCGGTGCGTGACTGCCCACTTGAGCACTAACGTTGGTCGATAGGGACTGACAGAGTCTCCATTGTCGTGGCGAATATTGGACAGGAACGGCGCGCTGTGCGCGGTCGAACCGTACATCCCCGGCGAGTACCGCAAGCACAACAACAACTTTGGCTCGGTGAGCGACGACGAGCGCAACACGCCGCAGGCGTTCTCGCACTTTACGTACGAGGCGTCCAACCACGAGCTGCTCGCGGTCGACATCCAGGGCGTCGGCGACCTGTACACGGACCCGCAGATACACACGCTCAAGGGGAACGACTTTGGCAAGGGCAACCTCGGCGCGCTCGGCTTCCAGAAGTTCCTCTCGTCGCACCGGTGCAACTCGATCTGCCGGTACCTCAAGCTGCCGCCCGTGAACCCCAAGGCAGGATGTGTGGCCGGCTATTGGGACAAGGTGGTGGTGACGATGATGACTTACTCTATCTCTCGACTCGCTCTTGTCTACTCTCAGGACCGGCACGCGGACGCCGGCACTGTCCCCGTGCAGGAGCTCATGAACCGAGACCGCGTCCGCCCGACGCACTTCGACTCGAAGCACTACTACGAGAACGCACCAATGCTGCAGAAGTACGTGGCGCAGTGCCGAGCACTCGATCTCCAGCAGCGGCCGCTACCGCCTCCGTCCTCAAAGTCGCAGCCTCGCAGACGGGGCCAGTCCGTATGGACTCGCCTCTTTTGCGGCTGCTGACCCGTCCGTTGATATCCAAGTAAGCGCGCGCGTTATGAGATCGCCCACGAAGCGATACACTGAGTGGTGAACGTGTACGCGCAACTCGCGCTCCTCTCTCTCTCTCTCTCTCTCTCTCTCGGGGGACGTAAGGAACCCACATCGGCTCCATTCCTAACCTTGTCTCCGTCACTCGAGCAGCTTGTCCACCAGCGTCTGCAGCGTATCGCCGAACGTCTGGAGCGAGAAGAGCTCTCGCGCGCGGACGCGGCCCCGCGCGCCCATCTGCTCGGCGCGCGCGTCGCTTCCAGGCCCGAGCAGCTGCAGCATGGCGTCCGCGAACGCGTCGGCCGAGCTGTCGCACAGGAAGCCCGTCTCGCCGTGCGCGACCGACTCGAGCGGCCCGCCGCTGTTAACGGCGATCACGGGCGTGCCGTACGTCATGGCCTCGACGGGGACGATGCCAAAGTGCTCGTTGCTCGGCGTGTAGAGCACGGCGCGCGCCGTGGACAGCAGCGTCTTCTTCATCAGGTCTGAGACGGACGTGCGGAACTCGACGTGTGTCTCGAGCCCTGGGTGCTCGGCCACGAGCTGCTGCAGCTCGCGCAGGTGCTCGAGGTTCTCCGAGTTGTTGGGGTCGTAGCCGCCGGCGACCACGAGCTTGACGGAGCGGAAGTGCTCGGCCGGCAGCGCGCGCTGCACCTTGGCGAGCGCGCCGATCGCGAGCGCCACGTTCTTCTTGCGCTCGAATCGGTTGAGCGACACGAACAGCGCCGCGTCTCTCGGCTCGTGTGGCGAGAACTTGGCGAACTCGTCCACGTCCACGGGCGGGTACAGGATGCCCGGCTTGCGCGCCGCGACCCGCGGGAACGCCGCCTGGAACACGGCGCGCGTGAACTTGCTGTTGACCACGATCTCGTCCGCGCTCGCTGCGCACATGACGCCAGCTCCTCCATCAGTAAGGCGCGTTGCCCAGTCGATAGAGACGAGAGACTGATAGATAGAGAGGGAGCGAGCCTACCGGTGGTGACCTCCTCTATCCAGTCGAGCGGCGCGCGGTAGGCCGCCTTGGCCCGCGAGCCCGTCGCGATGCTGAGCAGCTTGTCCGGGAAGTGGCCGTAGAAGAGCACTGGCTTGCCCATCGCGCGCAGCAAGGGCACGCAGACGGACACCTGGTCCACGAAGAAGACGTCCAGCTCGCCGCGGTAGCGCAGCGCGACCGCGAGCGCCACGAACAGTACGCGCAGCGACGCGCAGAGCGCCGCGAGCCGGCCAAACACGGCGCGCGGCAGCCAGTCGCCGTGCACCTGCACGGTCCCGGCGAGCTCGCCGTCGCCCACCGTCTCCTCGAAGCAGTGCGCCGGGTCGTGGTGCGCCGTGAACATGCGCACGCGCGCGCCGCGGCGCTGCAGCGCCAGCATGGCGTTCACCACGAGGTTCTCGGCGCCGCCGATGCCAAAGTCCGGGTGCACGAAGCCCACGCGCAGCGGCTCGCCCCGGCGCTTGCTGGAGGCGCCGGACGGCTTGACGGACGCGTCGAAGCCCCGCGCGAGCGCGCGGGTCAGCCGCAGCGAGAGCAGCAGCGCCGCAAGGGCCACAGCGCCCGCGAGCGCGAGCAGCAGCTGACGCGTCATGTCGGTCGCCGCGCTTATGATCAGATCACATCGGCGGCGCATTTCGCAAGAAATACCGTCATGACTTGCTTAATTAATATTGAAAAGCCAATTGTGCTGTTATATTTGATATCCGACTGATTCAAACAATTCTAATCTAAACCGTCTTCCTTGGTGTTGCATGTTCGTATCAATTTGAGCTGCGGGGTCACTCAGAGCCATAGCTCGAGCATTTGGTGCGAGTTTGGGTAGTTCTCGGCGGTTCCGCGGTACGGCACGGGCGCCAAGCCGACGCGCTCGTAGAAGCCGACGCGCCAGCCCTTCTCGCACTCGGCGCGGAACACCTTGACGCTGAGCTGCTGCGCTTCGCCGACGAAGAACCGGAGCATCGCGAGGCCGTATCCGCGGCGCTGGAGCGGCTCCTTGATCTCGATGCTCGCGAGGTAGAGCTGGCCGACGCTCTCGTCCAGCGCCGGGAAGTACGGCGGGTAGCCGCGGCCCACAAGCGCGTAGCCAACGACCGTCGGGAGAGACAAGGCGTCCTCCGAGGCGGGAACCTCGCCGACGAACGCCCGGAGGCCGCGCTCGCTCCAGTCCTTGCGGTCGAGGAAGCGCCGCAGCGTCGCCTCCGCCTGCTCGTCGAGAGCAAGAAGCGCCAGGTCGCGCTCCTCGAGTGCGCTCACGACGAGCGGGGTCTTCGTAGAAGGCGACTGCATGGCCAAACCAACTGTGTAAGGTCGGTTGGGTGCTAGTTGATCGTGAGCAAGCGCTGTAAATGAATGTTGGTGGATCTACCGTCATTCTTCGTCAATGGAAACTTCAACGCGGTCAAGTTGCAGAACCATATGTTGTTTTCTTGCTCTCTGCGAGAGCTTTTTCTTATCATGCAACATGCATACTGGATGTGGACGTTCAAAGCGTTCGATGTGTATTCCACGGCGAGTTTTTCTCCTGTTTCTGTTGGGTTCTGCTTCCTCAACTGCTGCCGGCGACGCTTCTTGTTTTTTCTTTCTTTCGCTTGTTGGACTTCAATGCCAGGACTCGACGCCCCGACACACGTCAACTCGTTACCCTCTCGACTCGACTAGGCGCACTCGGTTATCCCCACGCGCCAGTTCAACTCCTGGCGCCACCTCCTAGTCCTCCTTGGGCTTGGAACGCACGCACGCACGCTTACTCCGACAGCAGCTTGTTGACCGCGTCCGCAACGCTGCCGCCAAAGGCCTCGAGCGCCTGCCGGTTCGACTCGGCGTCGCCAAAGCCCATCGACGCCAGCATATTCATGGCGTCTTCGAACGGCGTCGTCGTCGCGGGTGCCGTCTCCTCCGCGTCATTGGCGGCCGATCCCACCGCGAAGCCGTCCACGACCTCTGCCTCGTGCGCCTCCGTTGCATCCGCGACCTCAACCATCTCCATGTCCGAGTCGATCGAGCCCGTCGATGCCGTATCCACGATACTCGCGTCAACGATAACGGCCTCCGGGATGGTCTCCGTGGCGTTGGTCGACGGGCCAGCGACCGTGAAGTCGACCCAGAAGCGGTGGCCGAAGCTTCGGCCGGCAGGGTCACACACGCGCCAGAAGCTAGAGTAGCGGCCCGGAGCAGACGGCGCCACCAAGTCGACGCCCGCAATGAACGACTCGCCAGGCTGAAGAGCAGGCAGCGCGATCGAGATCGCCTCGGCCTGCGACGTCAGCGCCGGGTGGCCGTTCTGAACAGTCATGGAGCATCCGTCCGGCCACTGGCGGCTTCCGCTGTTCTCCAGCTTCCACATCTTGCAGAGCGTAGCGCCGGCCTCGACAACCGTGCCGTCTTCGATCGACACGTCCTCGATGAAGCGTACCTCGAGGTCCGAAGAGTCTTCAAAGTTCGAGAAGCCGTGGAATCCGCGGCGACCTCCGCGACGACCTCCATAGTGGCATCCACGGTGCCAGCTGCCGCTCGATTTGGCGTCAGACGACGATGTCTTCTCCGAGTGGTGACCGTGATGTCCGTGATGTCCATGGTGGCCGTGCGGACCATGAGGACCGTGGTGTCCATGATGGCCGTGATGGCCGTGCGGGCGATGGGGTCGGTGCGGACCGGGATGCCCAAAGAACCCTCCGTGACCGCCAAATCCAGCGCTGCCGTCGAACCATCCACCAAATTGACCACCGAACGGTCCTTCAAAGGTGTTCTCGGCCGCAGCTTTGCTCTCATTCTCCTTCACAGTCTTGGACGCAGCCTTCGACTCGTCTTCGGAGGCCTTCTCTCCGCTACGTCCTTCCGGTTCCGGGTGACCCCAGAACAAGTGACTGAAGAACGGCGGCAGCGGTCCGTGAGGAAGACCATTCGGTGGACCATGCGGCGGACCGAACGGATGAGGGGGCATGCCAAACGGGGCCGGAGGCGGACCAAACGGAGGGGGCGGGCCATGGAAGGGGTGGGAACGCCCGTGGTGGAAGTGGGGGTGCTTGTGATGCTGATGCTTCGCCCACTTCTTCCACACCTTCTTTTCGTGCTTGGCCCACTTCTTCTCGCACTTGGCCCACTTCTTCTCGCGCTTGTCCATCTTCTTTGCCCACTTGCCATCGTCAGCGTCGAAGCGGCGGCACATCATCTTGAATCCGCGCATCATACCAGGCTCTTCAATCTTGGTAAAAGGTCCGTGGGTCTCGCTCCACGCGCCACTGCCCTCACACGACTCGCACAGGTCAAAGTCGTCGACCGACGTAGACTTGAAACGCGGCCCAACGATCGGGCTCATCTCGCATCCGTCGCACGTCACAAACGGATGCACCATCATCGTAGGCATCTTGTGCTTCGGCGCTCGCGACGGGTCAGTGATCTTGATGAACGGCTCGTGGCTGGTCCACTTCCCGCTAGCCTCGCACGCCTCGCACAGGTCAAAGTTGAAAACTTCCAGCGACTTGTAGCGCACACCAACCAGCGGAGCCATGTTGCAGCCGTCGCACACGATGCCGAAGTGGGCGGGGCCTTGCTTCGATGCCGCAGTCTTGTTCTGCTTCTGCTTCTTCTTCTTCTTGTCGTCATCATCGGAATCACTGTCCGAGTCACTGTCCGAGTCGCTGTCCGAGCTGCTACTGCTCGACGAACTCGACACGGATGAGGCGTCGTCGTCATCACGAGACAGCGCACCGTCGTTCAAGCGGACAATACCGACCATGCACGTCTTCGCGACGCGGATCATCGTGCTCTTCAGGGCGGGACAGCGCTCCAGCAGACGCTGGGCGAACACCAGCAACTCGTCAAGGCGAGCCGTCGCCACGGCCTCGAGATCGCTGTGCTTCTCGTGGTACACCGACGTCACGACGCTCGTGGCGAGGTCCTTGAACTCATCCGACGCGCTCAGCTCCTCGACGACCGAGCGGAACTGTTCGTCGTTAAGCAATGTAAGCAGGTCCGTCTTGATGGCCGCGAGCTCCTCCGCCTCCTCCGCGACGTCCATCGACTCGAGACTCGCAACCAGCAGGTTCAGCGCGTTCGCGACCGTCGCCTCCTTCTTGCTCGCGCTCTTGAGCGTATCCAGGCGCGCCGACAGCTTCGACATGGCCGACACAAGGCCCGACACGGCCGTGTGCGCGCGCGCAGCCTTGCTCGGCGCCACCGTCACCTCGATGCGCTCCAGCTTCTCGTCGGCCATGTACCCCTCGAGCTCCTTCAGGTCCGCGTCGCTCGCGACTGTCACCTCGTCGCCGTCCGAGTCCACGTAGCGCAGTGAAAACGCTGGCTTGTCGCCGCCCACGAGCGCCGCGGCGGCCTCCGAGACCTGCGCGAACGACAGCAGCGCGCCGTCCTGCGACACGAGCGGCAGCGAAATCTCCACGTCCTTGGTCCGGAGCTCCACGAAGCGCGCCATGGTTGTTGTTGCTCGAGTACTTTCTTGTTACTTTTCCTCCTCCTTCTCCTTAGTTTGCCCGGTTGACTTGCGCCCGACCTGGGAAATTGGAGAGTGAGCGAGAGGAGACGACGCATTCAACCGACCCAAGGTTTGCCCCTCGGATTACGGAGCATTTGTTCTTTGACCCGGGAGCGTTTGTAGCGCGTCAACACGGTAATGGGTATAATCAAAGTCGCTATACCCGGGTGGTTTCTTGCTCGTATGTGAGGCGGACAAATGCGGAATGGTGGCGAAAGACCACGACTCCTGACAAAGGATCTAGAAGATTCCATCCAATCAGAGAGCTGCATTCTTGTTTTTGGAGCGATGGACCGATCGGTAATAATCCTGCTGCGCACTCCTTTTCTCGTGCAAATCGAAGAAATCAGACGCTCGAGCGCAGAGCGAATGAGTGCGCGCAGTGCTGGTGTGCCGTCTTGCAGCAGCAGCAGTATCATCACAGCACCAGCAGAGCAGCTTTGACCGGCGCAATGTGCCACGCGTCGGAAATTCCGACTCGGAATGACTGCGCTCTGCCACGTTGAAGCGAGAGGTAGGTCGAACCGACTATTCGCACAGAATGCACCCGTTTCTGAATAACCTTATTTTGACAAGATAAGGTTTTATCACGTACAAGAACATCGAGCGCAAAAGCCGAAAACGCGGCCGAGAAGGAGAAGGAAGTAGTGACCAAGAGACCGACCGACCGACCGACCGGAGAAGCGACCGCGAAGCGAGCAAGCATGCTGACGCTCAAGATCCTGTGGAAGGAGAAGCAGGACATCCGGCGCGTGCAGCTGCTAGCGGTGAACCAGGCGCTGGCGGCGCTGGACAACCGCGTGGCCGACAACTGGAACGAGCTCGCGTTCCGCGACCTGCGCGACTACGTGCTGCTCGTGTTCCCGGAGCTCAAGGACCCGGAGCTGGACGTGCTTCTCTACTACATGGACGACGATGACGAGCAAGTGCGCATCACGAACGACGCGGAGCTCGCCGAGGGCTTCCGCCTCATGCAGGAGATGGCCCAGGCGGCCGGCAAGGACCCGAGCAACGCCGTCTGCAAGATCATCGTGGCCGCGCGGCCGGTGCTGGCGGCCAGCACGCGCCTGGACAGCAGCGAGGCGGTGCTGGTCGGGGTGGACGAGGCGCTCGCTAGCTCGAGCCAGCAGAAGAAGGCCTCGGACCTCTTCGTCGACCTCAGCAAGGTCGTGGAGAAGTGGGAGGCAAGCGCCGAGCTCGCGACGCTCAAGCGCGACCTGCTGTCCATCCTGCACGAGCCAGGCTGCCAGGAGGCGCTGCTCGAGGTCATGGCGAACGAGAAGGTGCGCTTACAGACGGCAGGGGAGCGTGTGGGGCTCTTACGTTGCGATCTAACGCAGACGACTGACTGTGCTGGACTACAGTTCACGTCCATTTTGCAGACAGTGACGGAGGAGTTCCAGGCCGGCGGCGACTACCTGGAGTGCCTCGTGGCGGTGGCTGGCACGGGCAACCTCGAGGAGATCGCCAAGCTGCTGCTGCAGAAGTGCCCGCACTCCCGAGTGCAGGTTGAGCGCGTGCTCCAAGAAGTGCAGCGCCGCCACAACGTCAAGATGATGTCGACGAGCGACTTTTTCGAGAACATTTCGTCGGAGGAGACCAAGCAGGACCTCGGACCAGTTGTCGCGGTGTTCGAGGGAGACATCACGTGCCCCGACGGCTCGATCCTCCCGCCGAACCAGCCGTTCGACAAGGTCTGGAAGCTGCGCAATGGCGGCCCAACGGTGCGTGGTTCCCGTCCGTCATTCCCTACCATAGTCGGAGCTCATGTATTGATCCATCTCTCTCTCTCTCTCTCTC
>JAADXX010000741.1:0-13784 GCA_023338025.1 Phytopythium oedochilum
ACAGCGCCACGTACAGCTGGCCGTGCGAGAACACGGGAGTCCGAAGGTACAGGCCCAAGTGGTGGATCGACTGACCCTGCCCTTGTTGATCGTGAAAGCGAACGCAGGCACCACTGGGAACTGCTTCCGACGGAGCTGGAACAGGAAACTTCTGTCGTCATCATCGGAGATGAAGATGATGCGGGGGATGAGGACGCGCTCCCCCTTGTGAGGCCCCACCATAATGACAGCGTCGATGCAGTTGTCCCTCAGAGCAGTCTTGTGCCGTTGCACAGGCCGACGTCGCTATTGATGTTTCGAATCATCATGATAGGTGAACCGACCTTGAGTACCATCCGATGAGGCGGGATCCCGGAGAAGTTGAGCGAGTTCAAATACTCCGTCTCAAACAGGGACTTGTCGATGTCGTGCACAGTGTCCGTCGACAGGTACTCTCTCGTATCTCCTGGAAGACGCTCGCCGACGATGTCATTGATGCGCTGGACTTGGCGGTTGGTCGGCGCAAGGATTGCACGCTCTGCAAAGTGCTCGTGTGGCAAATTGTATTCTCCCACACGTGCGTACACAGCGTCGACCAGCGCATTGATCCATCGCTCTTCCTTGGTGTCGTCATCTTCATCATCGCCGTTGCGTGCAGACTCTTCGTTGTGGTTGTTGTTGTCACGGAAAAGGCTGAAGTCTGGGAGCTCTACCTCATCTCGCGCTTCGGTAGTATCCAAGCGGACGCACATATCATCTGGAAGGCGTATCTCGCTATCTTCGTTGACCGCGTATCGCCCTTCGCCAACGCTGAGTAAGAACTCGGAGAACTCCGCAAGCTCTGCCGCTGAAGCTGGGTTAGACGCGGTTCTCAACCGCATATTCTCCGTCAATGGGAGCGTCGTGATGCTATCCCATAGTGCCAAGTTCTCCAGACACGCATCAACAGTTTCTGCGATGTCGCCGCCTCGCACGACTGGTAGGATCTGGCGAAAGTCGCCACCGAAGACCACCACCTTGCCGTCAAAAGGTTCGTCGCAGTCGGTGAGGTTCCGAAGCAGCTTGTCCACCACTTCAAAGCTATCCTTTGCCATCATGGGAGCCTCGTCCCAGATGATGAGTGATGCTTGGCGGAGCAGGTCGGCACGCTGCGACTGCTTGCTGATTCCGCGCACGAAGCCCTCGTTGGTCCTGATCGGGATCTTGAACGTCGAGTGCGCGGTTTGACCCCCGGTAAGTAGTGTCGGCGCGATTCCGCTGGAGGCAACTGCGATCACGATCTTATGCTCTTGTCGAAGTTTTGCCATGATTTTCTCAAACAGGAACGCCTTGCCGGTTCCGCCTGGACCGTCGACGAAGAACAGCTTCTGCAGGGGGCGAGTGTCGTTTACAGCTTCCATCACTCGCTTGGACACTCCCTGCTGCCCTTCGTTCAGCTGGTCCAAGTTCGCAAGGATGCTGTCCAGGACGTCGGCTGGGTACGCAGTCACCTCTCGCTTGACCAACGTTGCAGGATGGAGTCCAAGCTTCAGAGTGTGCATGCCCTCCGCCGCTCAAGCCAGCTATAAGATTAAAGCTTGTATTAGCTTCTCTTTGACAACGCCCCAGAGGCCGCAGACTATCTGTGAAAATGAAGTACGCGCGTACATGGAGGCCAACATGCAATAAACAAGCGCAAATATGCAGCGCACGTCCGCTTTTTGCCGTCTAACTCGCGGGTAGCGCAAGAAATGCAAGAAAAGGAGCGTATTTGTCCAATCAAATCGCGCTAAAATAGACACATAGTATTGTCCAATGAGTTGTAAATAAACAAAAAACAATATATCTAAAATCGTTCATTTATTTAAAATGTAGGTTTTAATGAGAAGCCTGGTGCGATCAGCGGCGGCGGCTAAGCCAGCGGCGGCGGCGTCTACGATGACGCTCGCGCCCGCTCGGCTCGGAAACGCGAGGTGGAGGCGGAGGTGGCGGGCCCATCGTGACGGCCACCAGCGCCAGGCGCTCCCGGCGCAGCGCATCCTCGTCGCTGCACGCCCGTGGGGGCGCCAGAGGCTCTCGCTGCCAGAAGCGCCGAGCGTTCGGCCCTCCGACGCACCCCTTGCATCGCTGCCGCGAGCTGCGCTGGTTCGGGACCTCGAAGTCCGACCATGGGAGCAGCTCGCGCCAACATGCGCACCGGCGCCGCGACGGGTCTGCCTCCCCTGGGTCTAAAATTTCGGGAAGGACCCCGGAGCACGTCCGGCAGGTCCGTTGCGGCGGCGGCGGCGCAGCGACGGCGGGCGTGCTTATGGCGTTTTGGAAAAATGACCCAAGAGCACGCCAGAACGTAATCAAAAACCTAATCATACACATAAAATACAATAATCCCAATCATAAACATAATACGCAATAATGCTCCAATCTTAAACAATACATACAATAATAGCCCAATAATATAGTGAAATTACAATAATAATATCTAATTTTAGCCAATGGAAATCCGTTTAGGAACGTGCCTGGCCGCCAGCCTTTTTTATCCAATGAAATCGCCCAAACAGCGTGACAGGTTTGAGATTTGACACACTCACAGACAGACGGACACTCTACGAACTTAGAACTAGGTAAATAACAAGCCGTTCGCCGCCCGCTACGCGGGCGGAGAGTTTTTATCGTACTATACCTACCGGTAGTCACTAATGCAAAGTCGTCCGCAAAGTGTACTGTGTAAGGCTCACTTGATGTAGTGGTTTGATTTGTGTTATTCATGTGGGCCAATGGTTGTCCCGTATTTGCGTGACCGTTGGGGAGGAGTACCGTGCACGCCACAGACACGCACACAGGCAAGTTCAACGTAGTTTTTTTAGATATATATAAGGATAATACGATATAATAATATATATTAACAATTGTATGTGAACTGCTGTTTACGTTGTCCTTTATTTTAAATGCACATCCTGTTAGTGCTGTTGGCGTTTGAATAAACACCATGGCGAACTCCCAACGCCTATCAAAACTTTTAGCACCCATCAAACACCCATTCAACTCCCAATCAGCTCCAGTCCATAATAATTTGCACTTCTTTTCGTTATTCATAACTTTATAAATATATTGCACAATTTTAACCAGGACATAACAAAATTATCGTACTTAGTTAGTACATTTTGATGTAAAACGACCAGTAACGAAGTGGACGACCTGCTCGGCAACTGCTCGGGCGGCGTCAGCGTCTCCACGGAGGCCGAGGCCGCCTCGGCGCACGCGGAAGCGGCCGGTGGCGCGATCTCGCAGGTCGACTGCCTGCTGCTGGCATCGCTGGACGCGTCCGACCCGGCTGACAAGCGCGGACATGAGCCGGGGGGGCGACCGCCGCTGACGACGAGTTGTCGGCGTTCATTGTGGACGGCGAGGCGTTCCTGCGCGAGATGGGGAAGGTCGTCAAGCTCGACGACAAGTGCGCGGCGGGCGAGCTGGACAAGAAGCCGTGCTCGTGCTACTGCCCGGACGGCCACTGCGTCTGCGGGACGGTCGACATCGACTCGTTCGCGGAAGTCGACGTGCTCTCCTCGCCGTGCCCAAGCAGCACGTGCCCCAGCAGCAGCGACAACGCGTCGCCATACAGGAGCGACCTGGACAATATCCACATCGACTGCCCGACCCTCAAGGACATGCGGGCGGCCAATGTGCGGCCCGCAGCGTCGGCCGCCGCTCGACCAGCTGCGCTGCCGCCCTCGTCCCCCTCGCCGCACCCGGCACTGCTCTCTCACTAGTCGTCGTCGTCGCTGTTCACGGCGTCGATCCACAGCTCTCCGATCGACCTCACGACGGACGGCTCGTGCGCGGACAACTCGGAGGGCATGGACGCCTCGAAAGATGAGGAGGAAGCGGCCGAGAGGGAAACGCTTAATAGCATCGCCGAAGACCATGCCGACGAAGAAATGATCAAGGAGGACATTCAGGTTCGTATCGAGTGTCTGAGGACCCTGCACGACCCTGTAGAATTGTTGTCTAACCAACGTGCTGTTTTTTATCGTACAGCATGACGCCGAGCTGCTGCAAAAGGAGGCGATGTACATGGACGCGCAGCACGACTTTTTGGTTTCTCGCGCCAAGTCGAGCCTGCCGCAGCGCGCAAATATCAAGACGAAGCGCCGCGGCCGCGACAGCGCTGTCACGCCTGAGAATAAGCAGCAGCTCGTCAAGTCGAACAAGAAGAACTTGACCTGACGGAGTTTGTGGCGTAGCAGAAGGACTACATGAACAACTTCAAGGCCATGCTGGCGTTCGTCATAGAAGAAAAAGTCGTATGTTGCGGATGTGTGCGCCGCAAGTCGTTCAATATACTTTGTAGTTACAATTTCGGGCATCTTATGCAGACAAAACGAAGTTGTCGCTACGTATCATCGAATGGATTGCCGCTCAGACCGTTAGATGCATGGTTTCTTCTTCCGATCAAAGTTCTCGGAGACAAACACAATGTCACGAACTAAGTCCGGCGATAGCGCGGCCCGTCGAATTGTAATTGTGTTCCCGCTCGTCGAAAACAGTCGCTCATATGGCACGCTTGTCGCGACGGTGCCGAGCCATTTTCGCGCAAGCCGAGCCAGGTTCGGAATCTTGTAGCGATGGTCTCGCCACCAACCACACGGGTCTATCTTCGCATTGACATCTTTGGCGCCTTCGAGGTAAGCCTCAATCTCAATGCGACATGAGACTTCGACAGGAATACGGCGTGTCGTCTCCATCTCGCCACTTCCAAACACCAGGTCGTGCATGTCGTCTTGGTCCTCTTGAGCTAGCGGCACTGGAGATAAAATAAGCGAGCGTTCACAGCTCTGTTGGTGCGGCTGTGACTCGTGAGTACTGACCAATAGCGCTTCGAGTAGCAGGTCTTTCGCTCGTTGCTGCTCGCCATCGCTAGCGTGCTTCATTTTGACCAGTTGTGGATCCAAGAATGAAACCCAAAGCAGCTCTTCGTCCATGCCAGAAAATCGCGCTCGAAACATACCCAAGATGGCTGTGCGAATACAATGGAGCTGCTGAAGCGCGGAGGAAATGAATGGCTCGTCACCAACCGCTGCCACCTCTGAATCGAACAAGTTTTGGCTCTCCAAGGTTGTCCGTATCCCACGAAGACATGGCAGAGCGAACGGGAGCGTCGGGTATCTGTCCCCTCCCAGCAACGTTGTCACGGCAGCAAATGGCTTCAATAAGCGGTGAAGACATTTGATTTGGAACCACTGCGATGCGGTGGGGCGTTGAAGCTTTGCGTCACGAAACTCTGCCTTCCCTGGAGCAGTACTGAGATACTGGAAAAACAGCCTAAGAGGCTGCTCCAATTTCGTGAACCAAGATAGCATATCCCAACAGCTATTCCATCTCGTCGGGCAATCCACAAGCAAGCGGAGCACCATTTCCTTTGGAATGCCAAGGTCTTTCTGGATCGCACCGAGGCGGTGGTTCCCTTTCAAAAACCAACGAAAATACGTGGCGAGTGATCGAAACACTTGAACTGTGTTCCGAATGCTATCAAGCGAGCTGAGCTGCATCTGGCGCAAGTGAAGCGATGCAAACGCGTCCAGCCCATTAACTGCCAACTCCTGGAGCTGTGTGAGCGCTGCTTGTTCTTCACAATTCAAAACGCTGTCGCCATCGTCGTCAACATCGGCAGATAAAGTTGGGTCTAACACAGCACTGACCAAGCCTACCTCGTCAATGTTCGTGGGGGCAGATCGAGTTCCAGACACTCTTGAAGTGCCAGATCGGCTCATTTTCTTGAAAAGCGCCCCTCCAACGACGAGGTGTATCGAGTGCGCAATACAGGACATGTGGTCGACACCAAGCAAATTTCCTGCAGCCACTGCGTTGGCGGCTCCGTCGCGTAGGAGCTTCGTGCAGTCTCTTTACGTAAACCCCATCGCGCCAACACAGTATTCAACGCGGTTGCAATTGCAGCTGCATCGTGTTTCCCCGGAAAGTGCTGGACCTCCAACGCCCAGCTCTTGACTTCAAAATCAGCTGTGACGTAATGGAGTGTCAAGATGTAGCTGCGCATACTGCGATCAGTCCAGATGTCAGTTGTGATCGAGTAGTAACGACACTCGTCCTTGATAATCTCTCGCAGTTGTAAGCGGAGATGGCCAACAATCGGCACGATCTCGCCACGTACTTGCCCGCGCTTGACGTTCTTGAGCGTTATGCCGCCCAGTTCACGCGTAATGTAGTCGATCACGTTTATGAATCCGGGATCCTCAACAATCGATAGCGGTCGTAGACTTTTGGCAACCCAGATCGCTATGAGCTTGTCAAGGCGCTGTTGTTGGTCTTCGGTGACTTCACGCAAAGCAGGGGAGCTGTCGGCACACGCTTCAGATTCACTAATAAGCGACCGGCAAGTGTCGAACCAGTCTCAAGCGCAGCCTTAGAACGCTCGATGTACTCCTTCATCTCAAGTGGGTGATAGCGTTCCGTGTGGGTTGTAGCGCCGTTTTTCCCTTTGCGATATAACACCTCGCATTTGTAGCGAAGACAGTATGCAAACTTGGCGTGCAAGCTCTTGAGTTTGTAGATCGGCAAATGGGAGTACTTCTCCTTTGCGGCAAGTCGGATAATCTGCCACACTTCTCGCCGGTGTTGTTGCCGTAGAGGATAAAGCACGGCTGGACGATCAATGATCGGAGGCTTTGAATAGTTGAGCAGGTTTGGGTTCATAGTGGTGGTGGAGTTAACATCATTTGCAGGTAGCATTTCCTCATTCTCCATTTCGCCCGTCACGTCCATAGTGTGACCCCCGGTCGATGCCATACGACGCAAACAAGGGCGGAAAACGGCGCGCAACCACAAAGTCAGCCAAAAGAGCACGTAAGCGCTGAGTTAGAGGAGAACGTAGCCGAAGGGAACCAAGACGGCCGGTAACGAGGCCGAGAGCTCTGAGGCGGCCGGGAACGAAGCCGAGATCACCGAGGTGGCCAGGAACGAGGCCGAGAGCACTGAGCCGGCCGGGAACGAGGCCGAGAGCGCTGAGGCGGCCGAGACCGAGGCCGAGAGCACCGAGACCGGGAACGAGTTTGACGAGACAGAGACCGAAGAGTCGCCTGCGATCGCATGAGAGTGGATAGAGAAGCGTCGCATGTTAAAGTATATTTGGATACGGGATTTGTATTGATCACTGTATTGTATAGTGCCTCCATAACAAAACTTGGCTGGAGTTGAGTGGTTGTTTTCAAAACTTTTACTCTCTGCAGGCGTTTTGGAGTTTTCGGGTGTTTTTGCCCCAAACGCCAACACCACTACATCCTGTACATAAACTTTATATAGGTTTCAGTATGCCCTAATTTCCCGCAGATCTCCATCATATACAAATTCAAGTGCAAATGATGCTCTTATGTCATATTCTACGACATAACAAAAATGCAATGTCGTAATATACACCATTTGGACACGTGTATTATAGTCTGGACTGTAGCACCAGCCCTTTGGAAAAATGTCGTCCAATATATTTTGGAAAATGCAACCGTGAATTTTGGCAATTCTGAGTCCCCTATTAGGTCACAAGTTGCAGCGCTGATTGGACTTTGGACTCCATCCGCGCAGGTGGAAGGCGAACGAGATTCGCACTCAGCAACAACTTTGGATAGCCGCAGCGTGCGGCTGAGTCCGTGCTGGCGATGGCGGAAGCCGGTGGGTTCCACCGTCGGGCTAATCGTTGCGACCACTACGCCTGGAGTAGGTGTGATCAATGATGGCGGCCACCCACCATCAATACTTGATTCAAGCGTCTGCACATTTTCTGTTGACAAGGAGTCGACTATCGTGCGTGAATGGCCCACGATACAAGTGTACAGTCTGCAGCAGATCTACTGTACGTGCATGTCACGCGTGTGTTTTTTTTCGACTTCAACTTGAAGTTCGCAGTTTGCGTCATCTGGTGAGTTATCAGATTTCCGACGACCATCTGGTTCTGTGCTGTCCGGTCTCACGAAATCTATCGTGAGTAACGGCTTTTATGCTAGTCGCCCTATAGAGAATGCTGTGAATTGTATGCCGAGCTTCGGGAAACCTCCGCCTGGCGGTCGTGCGTGTGCCCGCACCCGCCTGCCAGCTGGTTCCCGCGAACGCTTGAAGACAAGTACTGTGTGCTCGTGCCCAACAGCTCTCGCGGTCGGGCTCACCTGGTCCATTTTCGCTTTTGCCCTCGAGTCCCAGCGCCGCAATCGACATGAAGGTGTTCGGAGCCTCCGCCGCGCTCGCCACCGTCGCCGCCTGCGCGTCCACGCTGCTCGCCCAGCCCGCGGCCGCCGGCTTCGTGACCACGTCCGGCACGAGCTTCCAGCTGGACGGCAAGCCCTTCAATATCTTCGGCACCAACGCCTACTGGGTCTCCGACATGCAGTGGGTGCGTGCTGTCGACGCTTGTTGCAGCCCGGTGCCCGTGTTGCCGATGATCTAACGCGTTTACATTGTGCGTGGACTGCAGACAAAGGCGCAGCTCGCGACCATCTTCAGCACGATGGCGAACAACAACCTGACCGTGTGCCGTCTCTGGGGATTCAATGACGCCACCTCCGCCTCGGGCATCTACTACCAGCTCTGGAAAAACGGGGTCGCCACCATCAACACGGGCGCGGACGGCCTCGGGTACTTTGACTTGGTCGTGGCGGCCGCTAAGGCTGCTGGCGTCAAGCTCGTGGTCCCCTTCGTGAACAACTGGTCCGACTACGGCGGCATGGGTAAGTCGGATGTGTGTTGAGACCGTCAAGACTCTGTAGCTAACGCGGATCCTACTGCTCGCTATCTCTTCATCGCGACAGACGTCTATGTGAAGCAGCTCGGCGGCACGTACCACGACGACTTCTACACGTCCAAGACCATCAAGGCGGCGTACAAGAACTTCGTCAAGACGTTCGTGACGCGCTACAAGGGTGACGACACCATCATGGCGTGGGAGCTCTGCAACGAGTGCCGCTGCGCCGGCTCGGGCGAGCTCAAGACCTCGAGCTCGTGCACCACGACCACTATCACGTCTTGGATCGGCGAAATGTCCTCGGTGCGTCCCAACTCGCAATCACTTGCATGGCGTCACCTACATGCCGTGCTCACGCTTTCGTGGTTCCTTCCCAACAGTACATCAAGAGCATCGACTCGAAACACCTGGTCGCCGTGGGCGACGAGGGATTCATGAACACGAACAGCAGCGTGTACCTGTACTCTGGTCCGTCGGGCGTCGACTTCGACGCGCACATCGCGGTCACCAGCATTGACTACGGCACGTACCACGCGTACCCGGACACATGGGGCGTGGAGGCGAGCAACAAGAAGGCGTGGGGCCTCCAGTGGATCAAGGACCACGTCGCTTCGGGCAAGAAGGCCGGCAAGCCCGTCATCATGGAGGAGTACGGCGAGACGAGCCTCACGTCGAGCATCTACACGGCGTGGAGCGACCTCGTGTACGCCAGCAAGTCCAACATGCAGTACTGGCAGTTCGGTGTCGGCTCGCTGAGCACGACCAACGACGGGTTCACCATCTACGACACGGACGCCCTGTTCGCGAGCGCGATCGCTCCGGCCGCGGCCAAATTCAAGGCCTGAACGGCGGCAGCTCGGCGTCCACGACGACGACAACGGCCGTGACTTCTTGGTCTACCGGTCGCACGGTAACGTGACCGGGAGGTGAGTATCTGAGTACCCGGTGCGTTGCACCGCATCGAGAAGGGTGACTCGTGCAGTAAGAGTCTTACAAGGACAGACAGACGGACAGAAAACGAAAACAGAACATCCAACAAAACGGAAACTTCCTCCGTCACGTTATGATCTGGTATATTCATTATGCCAGGTTGAGAGTTCAAATAGTGGGTCAAAAGCAGCTTGCCACTTGGCACGAACTTTCTCGCGGCCATGCCGTTTCCGCCCGCTGTTGCACTTGCTAGTATCTGGACGAACTTTTTGGGAACCAGGATTCCGGGCTCCCGCCCAGAACTCTTAGGTTCGTGGCATGGCTCATTCGGCGTCTGATTCCGAGCTGTCCAAGGTTCGCTCACAAAATTAAAGAGCCAGGAGCTGGCGGTTTGTTGCTCGTTTCTAATCTTAGAAACTGCCGTTCCAGCAGTTACTTGTCGGCTGCTGCGATCCAAGCCGCGACGGTGACGGTCGACCAAGCCGCGATGACCCCGGTCGATGCGATCCGCAGGCGGCGCCGGTCACTCCTGCGCGAGTGGAGTCTTTGAGAACCAGCAGACCGGTGAGTGCGCAGGACGCCAAGCGGCTAGCCCAGATTGCCAGCGTGGGCATACGGGCTGTGAACTCGAGCGTGCAGCGCATTCTTGTAGGCGCCGCGCAGGTGGAGAACCAGCGGCGCGCGGGTGTCCGGGTGTCGGCGGTTGTGGAAACGGTCGTGGCGATCCCCGTGACGAGCTTCGCGGTGGCCGAGCCTCGGCGCGCAGCTCGGCCTGACCCGTCGGGCTCGACCATCAATCAGCTGCTCGCGCACCTACGTCCAGTCTCCTTGTGCCGCGCGCGACCTGCCCGCGCTTCTTGGACGTCAGCTCGTCGCGAATGATTTGCCGTCGGTTAGTCTTACGATTCGGCAGTGTAGTTGAAGTAGAGCGCCACGACAACGTTATGGCGCCTTTTCTTCCTCTGCATCGCTCTCGGCTGCTGCCATGCCTTTGGGAGCTTGCTTGAGATAGGTGGTGGCCGAGGATGCAGGCTTCGTTCCTGGTTCGTTGATACGCGCGAACTCCTCCTCGTGCATCGCGGTCACGTGCGACGGCGTGCCTTGAACGAACACATGGCAGCACATCGAGCAGCTGCGCACAACAGTTGAGCGCGAAGCCTTCTTCTTGCCACTGCGTCTCCGAGTCGCAGTGGTTGACTTCAACTCGGTGCAGTCCAGGACGTGCAAAGCAAAAGCGGCCCCATCTAGGGGCACACGAAACGTCTCAGCGCAAACTGGGCACGCGCACTCCTCCATTGCACTTCGATACTGCACTGTTCTCTCGAGTGTGGTGATGCACACTCTTGAGCGACCCCGCGCGCAGCGACCACGCGAGCGCGAACTTGTCGCCCGGAGCGACAAGCCGCACCAGTGTCGACAGGGCGTGGAGAACATCGCCGCGACCGAGCGCCGAGACCAGCGGCCGTGGCTCCACTCCGGGGGCATGCAGCCAGCGTTAGTTAGTGATCCCCGGAAGCCGGGCGCCTGAGCTCCGAGCTTATGCGTGCTGCTCGCGCCAGGTCGCGAGCGTGAGCGGTGACGGCAATATTCAATATCCTCTTCTGGCGCTTCAAAGGCGAGCTCGCGTTTCCCTTCGAGGGTTACATCATGCACTTGCCGACCTCCTCGTCCTCGTCGTCGTCGACTTCGTTCTCGCCCGCCGACGACAAGACGCGGGTGCAGGTGCTCGGCAGCAAGGCACTCGGCTTCTGCGCCAACGACAACACGAGTCGCTCCTTCGTGGTCGGCTTGGACTACGGGCTGCTCGCGCGCTGCTTCGCCAACCGGCACGGCGTGTGCGTCCGACTTTAGGGGCGACAAGAAGTGGACCTGTGAGGCTCGGGTACAGCGCGCTCGAGTCGACATTGGCCTCGTACACGGCCGCGAGTGTGACCTCCTTGCTGCGTCGGTCAGTCGCGTGACTCTCGGCCCGGCGCCGCACGGCCGGGATGCGCGCCGACGGGAGATTGCCCACGAGCGCCATGGGCTTTATCTTCGACGCCCACAGCGGGCCCTTGAACGACGTGCGCTTCTCTTTCTACCTGCACAAGCAGCCGCTGCTGGCAATCGAAGTCCACATTGACACGCGGTCCGGCTTGTTCAGCTCCTTTGGTTCTCGCAATGGTTCGTAAAATTCGATTTGGTTCATTCCACTTGCTCACAAAGTTCGATTCGGCTCGCCCGAACCAACTTACTGCATTCGACGTCTGATCCGGAGCTGTCCAAGGTTCGTTCACAAAATTAGAGAGCCTGGAGCTGGCGGTTCGTTGCTCGTTTCGAAGGGTTGTTGCTCACACGAAGCGGTCATCGGCATCATATCAGGTATGGTCGTCGTCATGCTCAAGATCGTTGGCGGCCGCGATCCACTCCACGCGTGTGGCCATGTCGAGGAAGGGGATCTGTGAGGCCAGGTCGAAGTTTGGCCAGCATGGTCAGCGTCGGCGCGAGCGGCACGAGCGGCGCGCGCGATGGCGCTGCGTAACTTCTGCATTGCCTTGTCGATGCACCACTAGAAGCAAAACTTCTCGACGCTCACGACGCAGCCGCCGCTCGTGTCGGGGAGCATGCTCGCCGGCAGCTTGCTGGCCTCCACGCCCAGCTCCATAGTGCAGGGCGAGCACACAGTTTCGGCGCACACGTGGCAGTGGTGGCGCGAGCGCAGCAGGCTGAACGACTTGGAGCAGACGGAGCACGGGGGCCGTTTGTTGTTGGCACCCACGCCTTGTCCGTGATGATCAGGCTCTTAACGTCCGCGCACGTCGCGTGGTTGGTCATGAGGTGGTAGAGCGTGCTGATGACGCGGTTGGCGAGCCACGAAGGTGTGGCCTTATCGCCCTCGAACTGCATGTCGCTGTACATGGCCACGTCTACCTTGCCGCTGAATGGATCCATGAATCGCTGCCGCTGCTGGAACTCAGTATCCTCCGCACAGGCAACGGCGTGCTGGGCAAGCCGCGATGGTGGGGCCAAGCTGGCGACGCAGCAGTGCGCGCAAAGTGCTGGACGAGATGCAGGAGATCTTCCTGTGCCAGACCTTCTCACAGATGCTCGTCGGCTGGGAACGCGACAGAGCCTACAACGAGCTTCTCGGGCCACTGGACTCCAGTCTGGAGAGGCCGCGGGCTGCCGGAGAGCGGGCGAGCGGGTGATCATCACCGCCACGGGGTTCTCCTCAGCGATGGGCATCAATCCATACAATATATTATATTGTCAATATTCGTTCAATAATCATTTATAGGCGTTGCTCAATAAAATATATTATATTGTACAATATTCGTTCAATAATAAGGGATTGATTTCTAGGTTTTCCTCCCGCTCAATTTTTTATGCAATATCGCCCATCGCTAACTTTGGCCGCGACAACATCGCCGAGCGTTCCGCACCAAAGAGATAGAGCCGTCGTATCAACAAAGCGACGACGCGGGTGCCGCCACTGTCGTCGGGCTCTTCAACGAGGAGCAGTTGGTGCAGATCTCGGGTCCGTGACGGCAATGAACGATTTGCGCCATCTTCCAGGCTGCAGCACCAGGTTCAGTCCTTTAAGTTCGACGGCGCGACCAAGGCGGGGACCCGCAAATCCTGGCGCTGTTCCTCGTCGACCCGGACACGCACGTGCTTTCGATGTCGGATATCCCTGCGCAACAGCGCGAGTGGAAGGATGAAGTGCTCAATCCTATGTTCGCAGACCTCGATCGCTCCGCTGAAGCCAAATTTCTTTTTAATTGCGCGTTCACTACCAGAGAGATCGTGGCCGAGAGCCCACTGGTCGGCGGGTACACCGCGTGAGGCTACTATCTACATCACGGTAACCCCTCCGTGAGCCGATCTCGAGCGCGTGTCTGCGTGGCATCCCAGAAATCTGGGCCGCGCTTCACCACAAACCGAACGAGCCAAAACGAATTAAACGAGTGCATGGACTCATCGATGGCGAATTTGGTAAGCATGCGAAATGAATTCGCACGTGGACAATTCCATTCAGGTCGTTCGGTTCTCGCAATGGTTCGTAGAGTTCATTTCGCATGCTTACCAAATTCGCCATCGATGAGTCCATGCACTCGTTTAATTCGTTTTGGCTCGTTCGGTTTGTGGTGAAGCGCGGCCCAGATTTCTGGGATGC